>VWZK01015582.1:4367-22434 GCA_013396935.1 Baryphthengus martii | reverse complement strand
GCATCCGCCTCTGCCGAGCCGCAGCGCGACCCGCCGGCTCCAGGCGCGGCCGGGCCTGTTTCGCGGCCCCTCTCACCCTTTCCCGTGGCGCGTCGCACAAGTGCTTCAGGAGATTGACGTGGATGGGGGCCAGGCAGGGGGTGTGGGTAACAGCCCTGTGCGAGCATTTACGCCTTGTACTGACCCCAACACCACCGACTTCGGTGCTATCAGCATTTAAATAGAAGCAACCATCAGTCCCTAAGGATAACGTACAGCAAAGAAAGAAATGACTATGCCATTAAACATATTCTAATTTATACACAGGGAACTAAAACTCATGAAACACAGGGAATTAGAACTGATGAAAGTATTGATGGGACTCTGCTGTTACATAGACTTGGGATCAGATCTACAGTCGTTTGCTTTTCAGCACCTCTGGCAGTAAGTGCAGGGCATTAGTAAGAAGGTAAAGATGATCAGAGGTCTGGAGAAGATGGCATTTTGTATGTTAGAAATCACATGAGAATGAAAAAGAGCTGTTAAAATGACATTTAATGTGTTGGATAAATAACAATTAATATATTAGAAATCATTTGGGACTGAAAAAGCGCCATTAAAAGGACAAGCCTAGTGGTGGGACTCAAGAACATTCACCGGAGACCTTGGCAGAGGTCAAATGTCTTACTAAAATAAGATCAAGTAAGTGGATGTGCATAAAGTAAAGAAAAAGGGACGTGCAAGTGAATTTAATCAGTTACAGTAGATGTAAACCAGCTTGAGTTTCATTAGTATTTTATAACTTACTGTCTGAGAAACCCTATACCATCTCAATCGCCTCAGCTGATGACACAGCAGAGCCTCTGCATGTTTATTTTTAACATCCCATTAATTTCTGTAGTAATAGATGATGATCTCACTGCAGGGAGATGGAAGTAGAAAGTTTCTCGTGGAACATCCATAGGAAAGATTAAGTATTAGCTTGAAAACTTCATTTTTCTTTGAAGTTTATTTGTACAGAAAGACTCACCTGATTTTCTGGGCTTTATGGAGAAACTTCGTTAAAAACATCCCAGATCGTTTTGGTTTGGTTTAGCCGGTGGGAGAAGCCCTTTGTTCCCTCTTGAGTGGAGGGTTTCTGTGGATTATTCTGAAATGTGGGATGCCCCAGGTCTGTGTGGGATGATTGTTAATACATTGCTATATAAAGGGGAAAAAACGCTTTGAATCGTTTGTACATTAGTCTCCGATGAAGGGTTGGTATTTGCATACCTTTAGTCCTTTGGTACATTTTTCTTTAATGATGCAGCAAAACGCCTGTTTCCTTGGGAGCAGCCGAGCATTTTTGTGGCTTGAAAGAGCAATTGTTTACTTGAGTGGAAAGCGGTGCACAGCACAGTGTATACACAGTGTGGTTACTGCAGGCAGTGGTACAGGATGTCACAGCAGCAATTCTGAGTTCAGCATCATTAATGAGGAGTTAAACAGTCAAGTTATGTACAGTTTTGGGATAAACCTTTATTTAGAGGCCAGAAAATGAAATTATGTTTGAACTTTTGCTGCGAAATAGCTGCAGTTACAAAATACGCAATTATTTATGAATCTGCCTTGAACAGATTCTTACTGGAGCTGCTGTAAAGCTTGCTCTGTTAATAATGAATTTATGCTAAAAATAAATAAATGAATGAATGAAGTATCAATGCATCTGCCTTTGAGTATGTTTTCTCTTCCTTATTGTCTTTATAACATTCTGTGATTCTGTGGCTATATATGATAGATTAGTATAGATGCCTCATATGTAATTGAACCTGATGATTACTTTCTCCTTTCCCTTTTCTCTGGAAATTTCTCTCTAAAACTGTTCTGCTCAGTAGGGGCATTCCATGGGCGACGTTTTTAGAGCAATGGTCACCTAGGAAAGTGTATCTGGCATGAATCTACAAGTCAGTGGGTACGGAACACTTCAACAGTGTCAACTTTCTGCAGTAAATTGTATACAGTTTAAGGAGATTTTATCGCTGAAACAACTTCCATGAGAGAAAAACATATTTTCCTCTGTCACGTTTGCTATTTGTGCCCGTTTTAGTGTCTTCTTTTTTTTGTCCTTCTTTTTAGCATTTCTACTCTTCCCATGAAGCTTTTGTTCATGATTATTGCAGCTTCTGGTTAGGGATGTTAGTAGTGATGGCACACATGTAGGATTATAGTCTAACTTAATCCCTGATGTCATTCCATCTATTTTTCCTCCTGGATCCTCCCTGTTCTTCTCTCTCTCTCTCTCTTCCCTTCTCAATGTTCCTTATGGAAACAGTAACTTCCAGCTAGTAGTTTAACTGGTAGGCAGGTTTACTGATGGAGACAGATTGGTTTAACATAGCATTTTAAGGTGTTCTGACCACCTCCATCCACTTTTTTCTCTCCTTTCCATTTTGTCCCCTTTCCTGTAGTTTCCATCTCAGTTCATATACCATCACATGTGACACAATTGAACATTTTTTTTTTTTCCAGCTGTTGGAGATTTGTTAGTAAGTGCTTGTTTTTTCCAGCTGTTGGAGATTTGTGCTTGTTCCCTGCCTCCCCACAAAAATCATGTTCTACTACTGCCTTGTGACAGGTGGAAAGTAAATTTTGTGTGGCTCTACTGTAAAATAAGTGCAAACCCCTTTTGTAGCAACATTTGCTGTTTGTTTTGTTTCTTTCAAAACTGTTATTGGATGTGTTTCTGCTGAGCCCTTTCAGTCCTGTCCTTCTCCACCTTTTGTTAAGAGTTTGATTTCTGATACTTTTCTCTCGTCAGATAGACAGACACTAATATATATTAAATAAATGTTTTCTATCTCAGCATTTATGTTTTAAAAATTCAAGAGGAAAAGAAGAAAAAAAAAGATGCATTGCTTTCCTTGGATGACATTTTGTGTGTGATCTTCTCTGCACCAATTTTTTTAACTTGGAAATTATTAGGACCTAGAATATAGCTATAAAATATAGGGTCAAAGATACCATAGCAGTTGGTTTCTACTGTAAGTTAAATGTAAAAGCTACATAAACAGACACTGGGCAGTTTATAATTTAGTGACTAGCCTAGTAAAATACATTTTTAGTTAGTGGAAAACTAAATAGAGCAAAAGGAGTAATCCTGCGGCACAGTCAAAATGTTTCTAAAATGATTCGGTAGCAGCTCTGTGGAAGCACTTGTCATTATTCAAAGTCATGTTGATTTTCAGTTACATTCAAAGCAGTAAGCCAAGGGTTACATGACTTAAATGTAAATGATGGGAAACAATTTAAGACTTTAAAGAAAATATTTGAAATAATTATAAGGCATGATGCATGCAGACTGTATGCTGAACATAATCATGAAATCCTTTATTGAAATCTTTTGCAGAATTCATTGGAATACTGAGGGACTGTTAGCAGGCTTCCTCTGTAAGGTTTTTTGCATACATATTACATTTACCAAGCAGTGGAAAAAAACAGGCATTCAAAATTCCTGGCTATTTGTTGTGGGGATACACATTGCACAGCTCTTCTTGTAGGGGTTAATACAGGCTAAGAAGTTTCTGGCAGTGCTAGGTTACTGCAGAATTAGTGAGATTTAGTTTTGCTTTTTACCTCATTTACTTTTAATAGTGCAAAAATCTGTAGGGCACAGTAGGAACGATGCATATACCAAGCATTTTGTTGGGGATTAGCACCCACAAATCTTTCTGGTGCTCTCCAGCAGCAGAATTGCAGCTCTTCTGGTTCAGATGCATGGCATCCTCAGCAGGGAAGGGGTTTGACTGGTGAATAGCTGTGACTAACTGAAAAATGGGTATTCTAATGTTCTGCCAGAAATCCAGATTTCCAAGTAAATGCAATCTTTTGTAGAAAAGTTATTTTAACACTGATTTGTAGATTGACCAAACAATTGAAAACAGAATGCTCCCCACTTTCTAGATCTTTGTTTTCACTGTTTTAGTTGTTGGGTTGGTTTTGTTGTTGGATTTTTTCAAGTCTTTTAGAAATAAGCACTTAAATTATGTGTTTTTAGGGAGATTTTTTTAATTGTTATGGATTAGTAGCCACTTTTATGAAGTAAATTTTTAAGCACTAGAGTGCTCTGAACAGTGTCCAAAGATCAGCTTGTTAAATAAGAAATAAGGGGAATATACTGGCATTACATTATTTCAATCAATCCTATTTAGATGTAGATAAATTATGAAATACCTTAACAAAGTTTGTGGACTGAGACTTTGTGAGAAACACAATTTTATTTTTTTTTTTAAAGAAAGTGAAGCTATATTCTGAAATAAAAGAGTTTCAAAATTGAAGTTTTATTGTAAAATTTGTACATAGGTGTATATTTGTCACACAGAGCTTTTCATTCTTATTCCATTGTGAAAGCCTCTAGAGATCCAACTATCATCGTCCTTACAGACTTGATAGATGGATTTCTAAATGTCTTTATGTTCTGTCTGATATACAGAGAAATACTGACAATTTCCTATGTTAAATATCATTCTTGAAAACTTCATCTGAAGCTGTGATCTGTTCTTTGTGTGTTCTGTATCCCCCCAAAGAGATGGTGTAAATGCCGGTTGATTTTACTGGTGACACAGAAGCCCCACCGAGGAAATTGCCTCACTCTTAGGTGGTTGTGTTGAGTTTGCAGAACTAATGAGCAGTGTCTATATTAAGCATAAGTGAGTGTTTTAGAATGTACTCGCATGTTTTTCTTCGTCACTTTTCTGATGCTCGTTATATTTTTTCAGAAATCTCATTAAAATGTAAAGTTTAAATGGGACTTTTCAATACTTTTAGCTTTCATAACAGTTTAAGCTTAAACTCGAATGGGCATGTATCAAGGTTTTCCTATGCCTGCTATCCCCACAACCCAAATTATCCTTGCCTATTACACTGATCCCACCAGCTGTGCAGAGGTGAACAAATTATTAGTAAACTGATATATCTGCTATGATTTTTCTTTAGAAAATATAATAAAAAATAAACTACTCTTTTACTTTTGCTTCCTATCTGAAGGAACCAGTCTTTTACAGTTTTCTCAAAATCCCAAGTGTATAGAATCTTCCATGTAACAAAACCAGCATTCACTGAGCCTCTGTCTTATTTTCTCCGGTAACAAAGTTGACTCTCTGTCTATGGTATTTAAAAAAACTACCACATGGAGTAACTGGAGGCCATACTGAAAGAGAGATCGCTTTTCCAGCAGTACTGAGCGTGTGCTGCTCTCCGCTTTAGCGCGCTTCTCCTTCTCTGTTGATATGCGTCTGACATGAGTTTGCATCGTTAGTTGATGGTGAAGGTGGAGGTTTCCTTCATGCACGTACTGTTAAATTGGAGAAATAAGAGGACAGTGGGATTTAAAATGTCAGGCTCTGAACTGCACTTTCTTTGAGCTTGTCAGATTGGTCTGTTGCTCACAGAAGCCAGTCAATGGCACCTTTGAGTCTTCTTTGTAGACTTGCTCACCGTCGCTTTTGGTCCAGTTCTGTTACAGCTCCTGAGCAGACACTGCCACATCACTCAATGGCAGCTATGGATGCTCAGTGGTTCTGACAGAAACAGCCCATGCAGATTGAGTTTAATAATTCCATTTACTGAATTGAAAATCAGAAGACTGGGAATCAAGTAATATTTGTCTATAAGGTACTTGCACTCAAGATCTAGAGCAAAACCGGCTTTGCCAGATCATGATTAAAGCAGATAGTAGCTCCAATGTTTGAAATTTTAGGGCCATCATGCTATACAAATGTATATTTATTTGTTGTTTTTTTTTAAAAAGGTAAGTTCCTATTCTTAACATTTTAGAGAAATGCTATGCTAATGAAATTCAAACACTACAAAACAACATGGTGGAAGAAAAATTTGCAGTTTTTTAAGATTTAGTTTTGTCTTTTCAGTATTTTTTTAAGATGATCATCCAAATAATCATGACTGTTAAAGGATGTCCTAAATTAACACCTCTGCATGATACCTGTGCAATTCTGTGAGGCTTCTTGAATGATATTAGCAGAAGTCAAACTGACTGAAACAGTAAACAAAGCTATAGATGATGTAAGAGAAAGAATCTGTCTTCTACTGCTTCTAGGCTGAGCAAACGTAAAAGCAGCATAAAAGCAAGCAGATGTCACTCCAAATTTATACTGGGCAATTCAACTTCCAGGCATGATTTAATTCTGCAGAGTGACATGATGATCTTGCTCAACATTTCTGTAGCATTTGAAAAGAGAGCCAATAACATTTGTGATGATTCATGCCTGAATATTTTGTACACTTATTAACACTTCTGACCAGCTCAGCTAAAAAAGAGAGGGAAGAGAGCACGCACAAACGGGATTATAGTTTCTTGTGCAGACTTGTTTATTAGCATCCACTTAAGAGAGCCGGCTGGTTACTTATGCAACCTCAGCTCAGCTTGCACAGGTGTCACCAAGGGCATCCCTTTTAAAAAATGGGATTACACAACTGTAGTGAGGACACTTTGGCAGGGAGAACGTTTGTTACAGGAAGTGAGACATGAGCAAGCAATAAGGCTGGGTGACTACAGGAGCCAAGGGTGGCTTTGTGGGCCTGGCAGTTTGGGGGGGAGAGGGGGGCGGGAAATCCCCAAACCAAAAAAACTACTCCCTCCCAAAGAAGCCACCCCCAAACTCTAGACAACTACTAAAAGCACAGCTGGTGTCAGGACCAAGGCATAATAAATACGGACTTTTTTCATACTGTTTTTACAGTAATTTTTCAGAGCAAGGCTCTACTTTGAACACCACCTTAAGCTTTTATACAGCAACTTAGTTTTGCTGCTTTGTTATAGACATCAGATTCTTTAATTACTTAAGGTTGAAAACAAGTGCTTTTAGGATTTATTAGTGAAAACAGAATGGGTTAATCCGCTAATTTAAGAATCCTTCAAATCATCAACAGAAGTTGTCACTTTTGTTTACATATAGATAATACATGTACATGCAATATTTATAAACCAGAACATTATATACTAATAAATTAAATATTAAACAACTAGGCTAAATGGACTTTCAGGTTACAATGTCTAATGACAAGCAATTATTTAAATAACCATTTCATGCTGTTAGGTTACTCCTTCACCAGTATTCTTGTGACTCTCCATGCCTGCTTTACTTCAAAACTTTAGAGAAGAATTTTAAATAGTCACCAGGCCGGCATAAGTAAGATGTGTGCTGACTTTTCAAGCTTTGCCTGTTTCCGGAGGAAGGTACCACAGTTTTCAATTCCTGGTAAGCCAGCCAGCCACGTTCATTTTTAGAACAACCAGTTCTGCATCTGCGTGTATCTGCTTTTGTATGTTATGGAGAGGACATTTAGTGGGGTTGCTTGTAAAAGATGGTGGCAAACATCACCAGTAGGATAAAGATGATAACTGCCGTCTAATCATAAAAATAGGATTTGATCCATCAAAAATGTAGTTGCTTGAAACTACATTGTAATGGTTGTGTTCCTTTTACCATTGATAAGTGTAGAAGTAATGTCTGGAGTAAAACCTAGAATGGTAAAAAAGTAGCTTCCTATCTATATGTGATTACTGTTAAACCATGCACACCTTTTCCTCAAAAAAAAAAAAAAAAAAGCCAAACCCAAAAAAACATGCTCTAAGGAGAAAGAAAAAAAAAAAAAAGAAACTTCCCTGCTGAATGAGGAAAAGCAGGAAAAATTCATATTTCAATTTAGCTGAGAGTTGCCCTTGTTCGTATTTGTCAGATTTAAAGGAGTAGCTTCTGGAGAGGCTAGCAAGAGATGTTGTCTAAAAATATACCCCAGAAATTACTGAGATGGAGAAGAAAGTTCTAAAGAAGACATTGAACTGAACCTCATCTAAACTTTTCTTAGATGCAGTTATTTTACTTACTGGCTTTATTTGTGGGCAACTTAATATAAGATTAAAGGGCAAAAGTGAACTAAACTATTTTACATCTGCACTCGACCGTGCTAGGTTAAGACGACAGTTTCTCTTAGAGATTTTGTAAAAACTCCAGAGGCTTTTAATTTGAAACCATTCCCTTGATCATAGCAAATCAAAGTTTAGAGCCTGGAAAGTAACACCAGCGGCTCAGGCAGCCGCTCCGACGCCAGCCCACGACTGGCACGGTGCTAAGTCTGTACAAGGTCAGCAGTTGGTGGGAGGCACCGTGGGCTGCCAGGTGCCCCGGCAGTGACCGGGAGGGTGCAACCCAGCGGCCAGTAGTGGCTGGCCACCTGGCCAGCAGCTACTGTCCACACTAAGCCAAGCAGCTGGCCGAAACCCAGGGCTGAGAACTCTTCAGTTTAGCCCAGAGAAGACAAAGGCGAGGAGTTTGCAGGGGTATGGTAGAGGTAAGAAGAGAGAGAAGTAGGTGCAAAAGTATAAGCTGTTATCCCTGATCAGCTGATGAAAGCTGCTGCTGTTGGCAGCCTCTCGCTGGCAGGGAGTAGGCTCCTGCTGCAGGTTGCTAGAATAAAAGCGCTCAGAAGGTCAGGATCACAAAGACGTGAAGGTTATTACACTGGTGTACTGAGGACTTTCCAGTTGTATCCTTCACATCAGGCAGTACCGCTGCTCTCATTTCTCAACACTGTGCTGGTATCTCTCCAGTGATCCATTTTCTGATCCTTTCTCTTCTGTGTTTGCACTGTGAGGTCTGATTTTGAGTCCCGTGTTTTGCATTCTGTTGGTAGCTTGTATTTTCAATATTTATACTTTCCCATACTTCCAAATATGTCAACAAACAGAAATGTACCTAAGGATTCAAAATACAACAATCAGAAGATGATGTTAAAAAGCAAACCATTTTTGGTTTTCATTTTAAAACTAGAAATATTTTCTGCATTAACTAATGTACGTGATACGTGTCTCATTCTTAAAGGAAGCATTTCATTTCAGTCAGCAAGCCTTCTAAGTGGATTCAGTATTTACATTCTTCTCCCTCCCTTCCTAAATACCGTTTTCTCTGGAAACATTGGAGGCAAACCTCAGTACTTTCGGTATTTCTGCCTTGGAGCAACCTTTGCCTTTGTGCAGTCTTAATGTTAGACTAAGTGAACAAAACAACAACATTTTTCCACTCCAGCAAAAATGAAGAAAGTTTCACTCTATAGAAGTACAATTACTAATTGTCATTAATGTACCTTACTTCCTAGGAGTTACATTTCTAGTGTGCAGTGGTAATTTCAAATAAGCACAAAGGAGCTCTCTCCTCCTTCATTATTTTCTTTACACCATATAAAAAAGCTTTTCTCTTGATCCTTTCTGCCCTTGTCTTCTAAGGGCGTCTCTGCGTGAATGATGAAACTGGATTTCTTGGCTTGTAAATCAGTGCTAAAAAAATGACAAAACTGCATTCAAAAAGTGCAGATCTTTGAACTTAAAATTCAGAAATTTTATTTGCTTTTGTCCAAAGTGCTTTGAAGAGTGTTCCTGTAGCTGTCTCTCTGCTCTGGATTGTGTTTGCAGTCTACCGTCTATCTATTCTTTTTGTTCTGAAGCTGGTATTGAGCTATCACTGTATTTACTTGTATGATGCTTGCTTTTCCACTTTTGGTTTTGGAGGTTTATTGTTCTCCTGAAGCAGTAGTTTCTCCTTTGAATTCCAGAGGCATACCACCTTGACTCTGAAGTATTTCAGGCTGCTTCACTTCCGAAACACCTTAATAGCTTCATGGCTGGTTTGCAGGTTGTAAGGTGATGACAACAAGAGAATGTTTTATAAGCCTGCACTATGTGCTCTAGGTTGCTGACACCACAGAAGCTAAAGTAGCCTCATTCACAGCGCTTTGTTATTTCGTAGTAGTCCACAGTTACCTCCCTACACCTAACCTTCCTGTGTGGCTCCTGCCCCCCAAGGCTTTCTGACATTGTTCATAGCTGTAAGAAACAAAAAGGTTGTAGCAGAGGTTGGCAAGAACAAAATCTGATTCTTACCTGTGGTATCTTACTTGTTTAGCATTGTCCCTAAGGGACTAGCAAAAGCTTGGACCGCTAGACTACGAGGACTTCAATATCTGGAAAAAGATTGTGAATAATTATTGAATGTATGAACCTTCATATTGTGCTTAATTAGATTAACTTAAAGCAATTTTTAGTACATGAAGGAAAATAAGAAAATACGGCATGAAAGATTTTTAGTGCAAACTGTTAGATTCAGGGTATGCTTTGAACAAGAATTACGTCGTAGCATGACAGTGGTTAGTGCATTATGACAGGGGAAGAGTTCTCTTTCTTACAGTATCTGAACAGAGCCAGAAGGAAGTTACGCCTTCCTTCTAAGTATATGTGTGCATATTGATAGTATAATTATGAAATTTTAACTGTTTGTAACATTCTTTTCTTACCATAATGAGGTTTTTCTCTTCTTTCAGTGTCCTAACTGCATGATTATCTTGGTGCTTTGGATTGCAGAAGTTTGTAGTGAAGAACCAGTTGAACAGAGGTCTAGGGAGCTATATGATATAGAAATAACATTTCTTACTGTTTTGGGTAGTTACAGGGATGAATTGAATAAAATAGAATAATAGAATAACAATATATGAAAATTTATATTTGGAAATCAAAGACTAAGTAACACATCTCTTTTCTACTCATTACTGGTAGGAGATAGATTTACAGCCAAGTGTTTCCATGAGTTCTGTGTATTCTGACCCAAGTTGCCACAGCAGGTTCCCCAGCCTGAGAACAAGGTCTGGCCTTCATCTCTGCCAGATAATTCAGTGCAGTACTTCTGTGAATAAATATTATCACAGGCATTTAATATAAAAAAAAATCACAGAGTAAAAATCATACTGTAAATTTTTTAGTAAACAGTGACTTATATCCTACCTCTTTCTGTGGTTGCTTGCAAATTGCTGCCAAATCAGAGTAAGAAACTCACAATATAGTTCCTGGTTTCAAAAGAAGGACCTGGCAGTGCTGGAAATAATAATCAAATTGGCTGAAACCCTTTAATTTAACCAGAAAGAGTATAAATGACACAGTTGTCTTGTTCTTTTTATGCCAGACTAGTTTGTTGTATGTTATAGTACTGAACAAACATTTAACATTAACATTTAAATTTGTAGTTATCTTTCTAGAGCTGAATTTTCAGATTATGACCTTCGTCTGACCCAGACGAAGTTTAATCCTGCAGTTTAATCCTGAGGCAGTCCCCATCCGCTCAGGTGTTCTTCCAAATGAAGTTTCAGGTGCTGGAGGACAAGTTGAGGTCAGTTTAGCTTCTTTTGATATAATAGCTGGAGTTTATATTGCATTTAGTATAAATTGAACTGTATAATTGCAGCCCTTAGATTAACACCCCATCTCCTTTCAGAGCCACAGGAAAGTCCAAGTGGTTTGAAGCAGATTGTCAGAGGAAGTACTTGTGTGAAGACTCAACACTGTTTGGTGGTAGTAGGTTTTTTTTTTAAGAATTTTTTTCACTTTGTAAATAACATTGTAAGACTTCAGTTACAGGCATCAGAGTTTTTTTTGGATAGTTGGAAAACTGGTATTTTGCCATTTAGAAGGTAAGTGATCAATTTGATTAGATGCATTCATTAATAAGGAATATTTTATATTAAAAATTCAATAAGGAACATTTAATAGTAAATCAAGATCTATATTTAATATTAATAATTAACTATGCTGTGAGCTGTACCTAGTATTTGTTAAGCCAAACGCAGTGTCACTGGCCTTTTTGAAATAAGCAGGGAAACACTCCATGTGTGTGAGAGAGGAATGTGGAATGAAAAGTGACAAAGTAAGGTGAGCAAAATCCGAGAGAGAACAATTTGATAATTAGAATTTGAGTTTAATTTGAAATAGTGCATATTAACAGATGGAGATGCAAAATCACATAGTTGGACCATTCTGAGCAGTTTGGTAATTGCTTCATTTCAAATAATAGTTCTCTCAAATCAAAGGAATGCTTCAAATCTCAAAATTCTGCATTGGCAACATTTCTTTGCAGACAAGGGGTTTTATAAAAAGGAAGCATGACAGCCTCACATACAGGTGAGCTCCTGGAGATGATGACATAGCCTGAGAATACACAACAAGGGGAACACCTTTTTCATTATGTGCGTACGCAGTTAAGTAAGGATGTTTTCTAGACTACAGAGTTAAAATTACTATAAATGGCAAAGTTGGGAGCAGTATCAAACAGTCCACTCTTCAATCCCATATCCACGGCTAAGTTGCTGGGCAGTATCTTGAGTTTTCCAGAACTCACTTTACTTGCTTGTAAAATGTTTAAGGGCGTACCATCAGACCTACCACACCTTTGTTTCTAAAGCGCTTCAAGAAAGCCAGAGGCCACGTATGCAAATGAATACTGAATAATAACTTGGCTCCTGTAGTAGTAGTTCAGCAGAGCTGATGAAGTATTCACTACTTTGAACTGAAAGGTAAGTTACACTTCTTTGTAAAGAAGTCCCTTATGGGTCTGTCATTGAGAAGTAGGTCAGACACGAAAGGACTTTCAGGCCTAAAGCCCTCGGTCTCGTCAAACAGATATGCCACCCTACTCAGTGGCTGGCAAAGCTTGTAGTAAATCCTGGGAGCTAGCAAAAAGGAGTTAAGGAGGATGAGAAGCACTTCCCCCAAAACATCTGAAAAGCAAGAGTAGTAGAGAATTCAGATGATGACAGTACGCAAGCAGTAATATAGCAGTATCAGAATATTATCTCAAATGCTGACAGATTCCTAATTTGAAATTGATTGAGGGTTCTTAGAGATCTGTTACATTTATAATATATATATATATAATATGTCCTGAATTCAAGCCCTAATTGATAGGTCTAGCTGCATAAAACTTTTGTCTTTGCACTTTTATATGTAATGATTTTGTGTAAATACAGAACAAAACTGAATAGCCTCAGCGTCTCAAGATGTTTGCATGTATTCTTAGCCCTGCTGACCAGAAATGAGTAAGCAAAATCACTGTCTCTTAATGACAGTGCAGAAGGGGAAAATACTACCCCAGAATCAGAAAAATCCCAGCAGGGAGATAATTGTGTCTTATGAATGTATCAATATTCCTAAAGAACCATCTAAATGAGCCGTCATTCCATTGGCCTTTCTATCAGCAATTGGGCAAGCAAAGAGGAAAACTAACCGTGTGTTTGCAGGAATTTGGGGAGCATCACTGTTCTTGATTAAAATACTAACTGAAGCACCGAGTGCAAAATAGCTTGCCCAGGGTGGGTGACCAGGGCACTGGGAGATCTGGGAATAGAACCCAGGTCTCCTCCAAACATGCCTACTCCTCTGCCATGAAGAAGCTCTGCCTTCTGGATCAAGTTATTTTCTCTTTTTAGATCCAAAGTCCCTGTCCATATAGATTTGTTGATTGTAGGTGGGAGTTTTTTTGTTTGACTGGTTTTTATGTTGTGATTACGGAAATAAGAATGAAAGTACTCAAGTGAGAGCCTGCTGCCGGCTAATTCAAAATCACACTGGTGACTAGTGTCACTGTTGATGTAAAGGATCTGCTGTTTTATAGCATCATTGGCCCCCTTTTTTGTGGCATCCAGAGCTTGTAAAGTACAATTGAAACGGAATGGAAGTTAGGAGAAAGGTTTTGATGCTCTAAACAAAACAGAAAGTAAGTGCCACTTAATGGGGTAGTGATAAAATGAAGATGTTTGTTTTAGGAAAGTAAGACTCTTGCAAGATCAAATCCTGTCCCTCACTTCTAGATCTCTCCAGTCTTCCCATTCCTAAAAAGATGGCTCATGGTATTTCAGCTGAATAAATACAAATAATTTTCCTCCTTCTGAGTCCTAACTAGAGAGCCAGCTTACTGCAGTCGTTCTTAGTAGTCTTCGGTGCCTGAGCTTGCACTTTGTACTTTCAGAAGCAGAAGTGTGTGCCACGAAATGCGATCTCTGAACGCTTTTCCCACCAGAGCAGAGAGGTTCCTTTCCTTCTCTTCCCATGGTGAAGCGCAGCAATGCCTGTCAGTTTTTCTTCCCTCTGAAGTGAGTTCATTTCTCTTGTCTTGTTAATTTGAACAACTGCAGCCTTTGGGCTACCTTTCAGCTTCCTCAGACAGAGCCCTTGCTCTTGTGCATTTTGCTTCCACTCACAAGTCTGACTTTTCCCTCAGGTCACTCACTGGTGTTTATTCAGATGGCTGTTACTGGAACGTTTTGCTCAGCTGGCCCTTCACTGAGATCAGAGCAGTATCTGGGCATCATGGGTGAATGTAAGAATACGCAAATAAACAGCAAATAGACTCAGCAACCGTGACATCAGCCACACAGTAAAGAAATTCCATAATTGATATCCAGCAAGTTACTTAGAGCGGTCCATACTTTGTACACGGAAGCATTACACAGCTGATGTAGAACCTTTCTATGTTGTCAGTTCCCTGACCTGAATGGTTTTAAAGTCCCATCCCACTGTTGGTGTAGTTTTGCATTTCTACTGCCAATGGCTCTCTAGAAGCATAGTTATCATCTTCTAGAACACTGTCATCTGCTGGTGGGTTTGAGTCACAACACATAGATCCAAAAGTAAAAATGGCAATTAAACCAGGCTAGACCAATGCTCTGGTCTAGTATCAGTTTTATTATATATATAATAAATATATATAATATCAGTTTTATTCCTGGTAAAGCTTTTAGGGTTCTGATCACAGCACTAGAAAGGATTTACTTTGCACAACTCTTTCTCCTTCTGTAAGCAGCAGGTACGATGAGCTGTCGCAGTTTTCACTGCACTGTCAGAGAACTCTGCTGTCATTTGTAACCTTTGTGCTGAAGGAAAGATCAAAAGACTTCCTAATTGAAACTGATTACCTGGGCATCTCTCTGTGGTACACTCTCTTAACTGCTTTACCATCAACGTTAGTATTTTGAATGTTGAGAGTAGGAGTAAAAACTGCATTTATTATGAAATGCGACTTTCCATCAACTGTAAAGGACAGTGGTGTGTACAAAAGCTCCGGACGGTAACTCCTGTTACGTGATTAGTGCTCCCTTCTGCTTAGGTTTGTTTATTACCAGTCACATTCATTTAGTTTTAAAGTAACTCCCTCAATGTCAAATATTATCCAGTGGGAATAATAGAAATCTTTTGGATTGCACGTTATTTTGACAGCATGACGGTGATGTAAAACAAAATTCAAACATGGCAAACCTCCTTTCCAAACAGAATATGAATCAACATTAAAAAGTCATCGGAAACGCCACATACATTATCTTGTTTTCTTTAATGTCTTTTCATACTTGTGATGGGTGACTGGATTGAAAGAACTAGCTGCTAGCAAATTCATACATTTTTCACAAAGTAATTGGAGTTGTAGGCATGGAAAAGAGTATTGAAAGCCGTATTCATAATTTCTGCCCGTGGCTTTTTTGTCACTTCCAGAAAGCTGCAGTAACGTAAAGACAGCATTTTAAAAATGAGATTACACCATCTGGAGGCTGGAGGCAGGAATACTTCAACTATCATTAGCAACTAACACAGTTACTGATTGAGGTAGTATCAATTCTTTCAGTAACAGAGTTGCTTGTTAGCTGAACTTGAAGTGGGATTACTTCAGTTTAAAGATAAGCAAATTGCTCAGCAAAGACTGTATGTTCCTGAGCAATCTGAAGTACCTCTGGCAGCATCAAGCTGTCCAGCTCCTGCCTGCCTCTGCTTCTGCCTCTCCTGCAGCAGCTCCTGTACTCTGGGGACTCAGCACAGTAAGTCAGCAGAAAATGACTTGCTCTTTTTTTCAGGTTAGTTTTCTGCAGACTCGAGATGCAGCAATGACTAAGGAAAAGGTCTGAGGAGTGCCAGGGCTGGCATGGGGCAAGGAACTGGGACTGGGCTGTGTGGGCCGCTGTCGCTGACAATTGGAGAAGTCTAGACTGCTAGGAAAACACAGCCTTTAACATTCAAACTCTATTCCCTTTCCCATGGAAATACACTAACGACTGCCACAGGAGGAATTTGGAACAGACCTTTTATTCCTAATTATCTACCATAATCAGTACTGTTCACAGATACACATTTATCTTTCACAGACAGTAAAATAATCTCATATTCATCATTTTTAGCCTATGTTAACTGGTGTACTTGAGGAAGATAAAGAAAGGAGGGGCAAGTCTTCACTTTCAACTACTACTTCTAACTTCACAAAGAAATCTACAAAGATCAGATCAACCCTCTAGAAATCAGGTACTCCTCAGTTAAGTAAGGGATTTTGAAACCCTGTGTGTGCGTTTTAGAATACGGTTCCAGACATTTCCTCCACAACTTCTGTAGCGTTTAAATGCTTTATATATTGTGATATGCCCAGGTGCTGAACCATTTAAAGCCCTTTTAGAAGGCTCATGATAGTATTTAGCAGAGTTATCATATCTATCTTCAGAATGTGTATACTACTGCTTCACGTGGGGTAGCACTTGGTATTATCTGGGCAACCCCAGGCACAGAGCCACGTAAGCACAAAGTATCACTGGTTTGTCCCAGTTCAAAATTCATATTGTCCTTGTTTTTTTTTTTAAGTGTCACCAATCTATATGATTAAATGATACATACAAACATTACTTCACCTCTTCTAAAACCCAGGTTAGGCACCTCCTGTGGAGGACAGAAGGTGATTACGTACATTGGAATTTACATGTCAGAAGACCTTGCTATAGTGAAAAAGTCCCCTGGAAAATATCTTCAGTTCCATAGGATTACCACGTTGGGTAAGTATTATTGCAATCCCTTAACAGAATTCTTGCAAACAGAGTAAGAATGTATTTCTAGCCTTCATACAACATCACTGTCAACACAGCGAGTTTCAAAAGAGTCCCACTGTTGGAGAATGAATGCCAGCTACTGCTGACAGCTCTCTGTGGCTACAGGCAGGACTGGACACACACACACAAATCTCCTGCAACAAGGCCTCTAAAGCCATAGGTTTTAACCTAAAGCAGCCAAGAACATTCCCCACAGCTAGTTTCAAATTTGAGACAATAATGATGACAAACACTGCCTCTCCACCTTTAATAGTCCTCTATTTGTAAACAGTATACCTCAGGTTTACAAACAGAAGACTACCCAAAAGGTTTCAGGGTAGAGTAAATGAAAACCACGTGACTTTCTTATCTGCAGACAGGTTTTCAGACAGTTTTGAAAAGCAGATTTTTTTTAGTCAGAAGCTTTCACAAGAGCAGGAATTGTAGAATGGTGGGAGTTGGAAGGAACCTTTAAAGGTCATCTAGTCCAACCCCTCCGCAGTGAGCAGAGACATCTGCAACTAGAGCAGGCTGCTCGGAGCTCCAACCAACATGAGCTGGGATGTTTCCAGGGATGAGCTTCTACCACCTCTCTGGGCAACCGGGGACAGGGTTTCATCACCCTCATCATAATAAATTTCTTCCTTCTCTCTAGTCTGAATCTCCCTTCTTTTAGTTTAAAACCATCACCCCTTGTCCTGTCACAACAGGACCTCCTAAAATGTTTGGCCTCATCTTTCCTGTAGGCCCCCTTGAAGTAGTGAAAGGCCACAATAAGGTCTCCCCGGAGCCTTCTCTTCTCCACGCTGAACAACCCCAACTCCCTCAGCCTGGCCTCCCAGCAGAGGGTTCCAGCCCCCTGCCTGATCATGGCTGGGGCTCCTCTGCCCCTGCTTCAACAGGTCCCTGTCCCTTCTGTGCTGAGGACTCCAGAGCTGGACCCGGCACTGCAGGGGGGGGGGGTCTCCCCAGAGCCCTGGAACAGAAGGGCAGAATCCCCCCTTGGCCCTGCTGCCCACGCTGCTGGGGATGCAGCCCAGGGCCCAGTGGCTGCTGGGCTGCGAGCGCCCGGGGCCGGCTCAGCTCCAGCTTCTCGCCCCCCAGCATCCGCAAGTCCTTCTCCGCAGGGCTGCTCTCGACCCCTTGTGATGAGGAGATGCCCAATTCTGCGGCTCGTGAAGCTTATGCGTGAGACCGTCACTGACGGACGCAGAATGACTGGATCCCGTCTGGGCTGACAAACCTCTGCAGGTCTTTGCTAGGATTCGCCATCGCCCCCTGAAGATACACTTTGTCCCCAGGAGGGACGCAAAAGGAGGGTGAGCCGGGGCCCGACGTCCGCCCGGTGCGGGACAGTGACGGCGCTGGGCGTTCACCGGGGAAA
>VWZK01015581.1:215004-423831 GCA_013396935.1 Baryphthengus martii | reverse complement strand
CGCCTCCGCTGCCGGCCTTCGGTGCGCGGCCCCGGGCCCCAGGCCGGCCCCCGGGGCGGTTTTGTGCTCCCGGTTACACGGCCCCCGCGCTCTTCATTTCCTCCCGGCCGGTGTTTTTGTCCGAGGGGGCAGGGATAAAGAAGGGGCACTTCACACACCCTCCACCCCGCCACCCCCCGGTTCAGTATTTCAGCGTGGAGATGGGTGCGCAGCGCCGAGCACCCCGGGGGAGGCAGCCGCCGGCACCCAGGGCTGCAGCTGGGGCTGGAGGGAGGCTCCGGGCTCCGGGGGGATGCTTATGTGAGCGATACGGGGCAGGCCCAGCCAGCCGAACGCCCATCCCCAGGCTCTTTGTCCAGTTTAATTTTCCGGGGATGCTTCTGGAGTTTCAAACACTTCGCTTCTCATACCTACCCCTCTCGAAGGTCTCCTCCCAAGAGAAAAAGTCGTGATGACCGAGCAAACGCTGCAGCAGGGACGTGCCCGCTGCTTTCTGAAGCAGAGCGGGTCACACACACATACACACACACACACACACACACACAAACTGCAGCTGACAACCAAGGACAACGAATATGGAATGGATCAGAAAGATAAATAGCATAAAATCAGGAACAGTCCAGTCCCACACTTGCCATTTGTTAGAGAGAGAAGAAGTAAATGGGATTCACATGTCGAGCATTAGCTGGTTGTTAGTCTGTAAGATAATATTAACTTTAGTGCTTGCTGGTTTACTCCAGTTTTCCAAAGTCAGTTCCAGGAGGCGCCCAGCCTGTAATTTAGGATGGCACATACTGTGTGAAAGAGGCTTTGGCACCGGGACCTACCAGCACATCAAGGTGATATTAACATAATAAAACTTTTGGAGAGGGAGTAGGAGCTCATAAATTAATGCATTCTACTGTTTTAATGCTAGAAGCTAACAATGCGTTTCCTGTTGGGCTGATCGTCCCCGCTGCAGCCTGACAGCTGTTTTAAAGGTGCTGTGAAATTAAAGAGAGGCGAGATGATTGTCTTTAAATCAATGTTTAATGATGTATTATTAGGAGAAAAGTCTTCCTCCAGCAGATGTTTACATGCTGAAGATGGAGGGGAGCTTCCCAGGCTGCCTGTCTGCGTGAGGAGCAGGGGAGGTACCCTCATGTCCCATCAGTCTCGCAGATGGTGCTGATGTCTCTAGCACCGGGGCATGGCTTGCTCAGCACCAGTGTTGGCTGAGGCCTGGCACTGGGAGAGGCTTTGCCCAGGTCTTCAGGTGGGTGCTGAGAAAACTCTTCCAGGACATTGAATTGCTGCAAGGTTTTCAAGTAATTTGAGTTGTGATTACAAGCAGGTGAGGGTTGAGGACATCCCGCCCATGTTCAGAGTAGGTTAGAGTCTCCAGGATCCTTCCCCCCTAAAGATCAGATATGGATGCTGGAATATCCTCCAACCCAGGAATCTGTTTTTGGAGGGATGAGTTCTGAGCAATCTCCCTTTTAGCAGGAGATCAGAAGAGCTCTGGAGAGTCAAACATCTGGTCAAAGACCACACAGCAGAGCAGTGGGGCTGGCCTGCAGACCTTTGGACTGTGAGGGCAGATTATATACAGACTCAATCCTTCCTAGCCTAGAAGATGATCCTTGCTGAATGTGTATTATGGGCTGGAAGCCTGTCCAAGCTCTTTGCTCATATAGGTCAGTTGAACTGAGACGCTACCAGCAAGCTCCGGGTGCTAGAAAAATAAATGTAGCTTTGAGGCAAGATGTAGGAGTAAACTTTGAGATGTGGTGCCTAAACTAAGGTGGAAACAGAAGGTGTGAGTGTAAATCTTTCTGTAGGTGCCCAAGTGCCTTTATTTCCTTTGTGCTCGATCCAAAGGTGGATTAATTAGTCTTAATGCCTGTGCTTCAGCTTCCAGTTTAGAAGATGGTCATCATAAATCTTGTCCCTGGGAGAAGATATCAGATGGATTCAGGTGCCAGCAACACACAGGAGTTGTCCCCAAAAACCACCAAGGAGCTCACAGTGTTTCTGGGGGTTGGGAGGGACAGGGACCTCATCACCAAGCGACCCTCTCGCTGCCAACCAAACCAGCATCTCCAACCCAACCCAGTTTCCCAAAGTATTTTTTCCACAGCCAAACTCATATTCCACATGATTATGGCACAAATTGTTCCTACAGAAACAGAAGACCCCTTTGCAGTTGCTTTTGAAAATCATTACAAACATTAATTAAAAGCACATCTCTCTGTGTTTCCAAACGTAGTGAGGGAATGACTTTCCAAGATCGTCCACTCTTTTTTTTTTTGCAGCCTTCCCTGTTGGCGCATCCTTGGAATAGTGTCTAAGAGGCCACGCTGCTTCTTTGGGAGAAACTGGGATGTTTGGAACGTGACTGGATTGTAACATTTCTAAACTTCCCAGAAAAGGCAAATTGTAAAGGAGTAAGCTTCTTTCTGTGCACGTACATTTGCTTTGGAGCCAAATGGAAAGGAGAGCTCAGGAAAAAAAAATGACAAATTGTTTGGAAAATATTGTCCTTCCCAAGACAGAGTGAACCATACGGGGGGAAGGGACTCAGTACCGAATTTTTCCCTTTATGTTCGAGTCCAGCAGCCCTCCCATTCACTCCTCTGGGAGGTTGGTGTGAGTCAGACCTGCAAGATCATCCATTCAAGGGTAATATTTCCAGCACTTCAGTCCCCTCCCTGCTTCGCTTTCATTCCCTTCTGAAAGAAGTCCCCTCCCACCTCAGATTTATGGTAAGAGCAGCAGGATGGGACCCAGAGCTATCCCTGTCCCTCCTCGCCTCATCCACAGCCTGACATCACTGAAGATGAGCTACAGCGAAGGAAAATGCCGAGCAGCTCCGTTGCTTAGAAAACGTAGATACGTTTGGGTTTATGCAGATTATTGTGAAAAGCTAAAAACCACATTGGAGCAGGGAAAATGAAGGAGGAGGACCGGGAGAAGTCCTCTTTCCAGCCCTTCCCAGCCTCCTGGTGGGACTCCAGCAAGTCGTATGAGGTTTATGTGACTGCAACCAACTAACCGACCTCCCCCAAGGGCGTGGGCAGGTTAAGGCAGGAAAAGGTGTCAGGCAAATGGAAGAAGCTATTAAAAAGCAGAGTTTATTGGCATTTTGAACATGCTTGGGAAAGGCTGCTCTAGCCAGGCTGGATTGATAAAGCCAGACCTGGTTTCTTAGTGGACAAAACGAGGGGTACATTGCTGCCTTGGTGGTTAGATGGAAACCCGGAAAATACTTGTTGAGGCAAAGAAATCCTTTCACTCCCTTTAAACCACTGGCTTTATCATCATTGTCACCTCTGAGTAATACATGAATGTGACATTTATGTGTCCCCAATGGTGACATTTAGGCAACAACAACAACAAAGCTGCAGCAATTGCGCGCACGGGCAGTTAGCAGCCCGCGGAGCAGGCGAGACGCGTTGAAAGGAGCTGTTGGGAAAGAGTTTTCTTTTGTGTGCGCGGTTGTGTTTATTCCCTGGTGACATGCTGCTAACAAGCTGCAAACCGAGGATCACCCACAACAAACAAAAACAAGCAAACAGAGTTTTGTGGAGGGTGGTAATACTTAGCTTAATTCCCCTAGGCCTTTAAAAATAATTATAGCCCTGTTTGTGACAACTGGAAAGGCCACATTTACTCCAATAAAACTACTTGTTACTCATCAGGAACGGCATTTGGAGATGTTTCCTTACACAACGTAGACATGAGCGGGAATAGATCTCGATCAATAAAATATTGGTGCATTCCTCATCTTTGCGCTGGGAGGATTTTTGATTCGGCAGCTTGCGGTCAGCTGTTTACTCGCCAGTTAAATCGCAACACATTTAACGCCTTTCGAGAGATCCGTCCGAGGACTTGCTGCCGAAGAACAGGATCTTGGGGATTTGGGCATCGGCGACAAGTTCCTTAAGGTCTAGACATCGATCCAAGTGTCTCTGCTGCAGTTTATTCCGTGCGTTATAGATTTTAGGGGGAAGTGATAAATGGCACGTACGCCTTCAAATGAACATACGCCTCCCGTGTGCTCGCCGGGTGGTTGTTACATCTGACTCCAAATACTCTGCTGTGTTTGGTGTTATTCATCTGTGCTCTGCCGGCACAGCGGTGCCTTGGCCCGTGTGCTGTCTGAATGTCATTTTGGATCTTACCTCGCCATCTACTAGACCTTGGCTTCGAACAAAACCCGCTTCTTAGGCACTGGTGGAAAAAACCCGATGTAAATATACTATAGATGTAGATACTCAAGTCTACCTTCAGTTGAGAAGCATTTAGCTTTGACCTTCACAGGGACCAAGCATATATCGACGGGTAAATTTTCGCTAGTTCATGAAGAGATGGCTGAGGGCAGAGATGTGCAATATTCTGGGGACCTGTCACTGAGTGTTTACTTTATTCCTCCCTCTCCCCCAGGGATTGGCTTTGGGCCACAGCGAGAGGCAGGAGAAGGGACTTTTGCCCAGCCTCTCTTCATTCCTCATATAAAACAATGCCGTGGAGCAAGACCCTCTTAGAGCAGGGACTGCCTCCTCCTCTGGCCCTGTGGGACCTTCTTCATCTTGTATTGTTATTATTGCTGTATCTATTGTGATTAATGACTTCCAAAGTTGTTCTAAAATTCTTTAAGTGCTCGATGATCCATCTGAAACTCATCTCCGTTCCGTGCACAGGTCCCAAGCGTTAATCCTTATAGGTGAGCAGGCTGGCTTGGCAGTGGAAAGGAGGTAAATCCGTGTTTTTTTGGCAGGAGCTGTCTATGGGACAGCACTTTCTGGCAGCACAAGCAGGGCCTCATACAAATGGGAACTGATAGCTTGATATTTTCTTGCATTTTTCCCACCAGTGTCATTATCTCCTAATTGCAGGGATGGATTAAACTGAAGAGAGGGAAGAGCTGATGTGTCCAGCCTTGAGCTGTCACCTGGGGGTGCAGGGGCTTGGGGAGGCTCCCCTCTTGCTCCCACTTTCTACCCTGGCTGTGCTCACCACCAGTGGGTGAAGTCGGGGTTAAACACGGGCTGGTGTTGCACTGGAGGTGGCGTTTCCGAGGGGATTTGCGATTTTTGTGTGGTTCCAAAGATGTGGAAGGATGCAGCCAGCTCTGCACTAATTCCTCAATGTGCATCTCATTACTCATGGATCTACCATACAAAGCTGCATTGAGATGATCTCTAATTGCCAGAGCTATCCTCGAGGTCTGCAGAACACTATCCTGCTGAAGATGCCCAGGCCACCCAACTTCTGTTCTTCTGAGTCCTCTCAAAGTCTTAGGCCACCGTTTCAAAGCCAGATTGCCAGCTTTCTGGCCCATTGCGGATATCTTGTTGGTGTCTCTACCTCTGATTTACCATGATCAGCAGCGAAAGTTCAGAGCCATGTACCTCTGAAGACAAAGTAGTACAGAATAAGGATTTTCACCATCATCTCTCTGCCTGTTTGCAAAATCATCAGGGTGTTTTCGTGAAAGAGAGAGGCTTTTTTGATACCTTTTTTTTTTTTAACAGTGCAAATGAAATCATGATAGACCGTTTATTGAGACCAGCTTGTCTCTCCACAGGGCACAGCCAAGTTTTTATTTTCTAATTGCACAGGGCAAAGCTGAATAGTTCCCAGAGCAGGGCTGGGCCCCTGGGAGGTACCATCCCAGGCTGGAAACTGTCCCAGGGGCAGGAGAATGAAGGCATTTCTGGCCACTGCAAATACAGAACATGATGTAAATACATTTTCTCCAAAGGCATGAAAGGGCTGAGCTCTCTCCTGCTGAAACACGACTACACCGAGCTGAAGATGCTCATAGCAATGAAAAAGCAAGAAAATAAATGAGTTTGAGTGCAAATATTTGGCGTTAAGAAAGGAGATGGATTGTCCATGTGTGTATATAAAAAGCACCTTTAGCATTTTTGCTTTCCCAAAGGGAACATCTACAGAAGATGACTAACCTGGAGCTCTCCCAACAACTGGGCTGACCACAACGTAATCACCCAAACTAGGTATAAGGTTAAAATTAAACACCTGCGTGGAAGGTGTTTGCAGAAGAGAAGCCCTTATTTGCCTTTGAGTAGGAGAATTAAAGGCATTCATCCAGCTCCATGAACTACCATGAGATCTACGGGTGGGAAGTGCTAAGCATTACAATTATTATTTACTATATATTAATATTTGTTATTCGGGAGGATTTGTGTGTGGGGAGTACTTGGAGGATCTGGTTTGGCTCTGCATGCTGGAACTCTTGAGGGATTTCTGTGTCTACCACAATTATAGACAAGGACTGAGTGAAACCTTGTGGTTTTACTCTACTAAACATTCAATACAGCAACTGTCCATGTTTTCAGGGAAAAAAAAAAATTAAATGAAAAAATATCTTCCAGAATCTATTTGAACAGTATTTTGCTGGTGTGACTGGAGTCTTTTTCAAAAGGAATCACACATGGCTGTGAGGGAAAACTGTAGGCTTAGGCTCCTGGTCATAAAATCGAGCACTGTGCATGAGGGTGTCAGGTATTTTAATCCTGCTCTGCATCCCTCAGGCTGCAGATATGAGCCACCTGCACGTCCTGCACACAGAGGTGTTTTCGTCTCTGCGTCGTTCGTAGGGTTGATGTTTTGTGTGAAGATGTACCTGGCCGGGGCTTTTCTTGCGTCACCTTTTGGTACCTGCAAAAGAGACGAGCAGAACATTTCCCCATTGACTCGGGGAAGTCGGGTTTTCATGTTTTGAAAGGCGACACATTTTTCTGGGTGAACGGCAAAAATTGCCAAAAAATTGGGGAAGGTGTGTTTGCATAATTGCTTACTGGACGTCTGCGGATTAGCGAGTGCATTTAGATGTTTAGTTTTAAGGACCAGAGTTTATTCTGCTTCGTGCTTAAGTAAACACTGGAAGTTTGGATCCTCTGTACCGGATAAGACCTCTGGTTCATCAGGTCTGGTATCCTGCCTCTGGCAGTGACTCACAGCTGATACTGGGAGAAGCTGCGGTGCTGGAGCGTCGTGTGCTCCAATCCTGCCTGTCCTGAGCAGCAAACCCTTTGGTTTCACATTGTTATGTCTTCATTTTTTTTTTTTTTAAATGTTAGATGTGCTTCTTCCAAAGAGCCTCATCGTTTTCATCGACAAGCGCCTGCAGAACCGCTGCTGCTCGGTCTTTTCCACGTCATGGCCAAACTGACACTCTGCCAGGAGAAACCTCTGGTGGTTTCTGCTCTTGCATACCAGCATGTCCCTCCATAGCTCCTCCCTCGTATGCTGGGGTCCTCAGTTGTATAGAAATCACTGGTATTAAGCCTGCAGATGGGAAAATGATTCCACAGGTTGACTTCAGCATTTATAACCACTCCTCTCATCGCTCTGGTGTGTTTGAGCCGAGCTGCGGTTTGGTTTTTTTAAACTTCAACCCTTACGTGACATATAATAACTAAACTGCATTACAAGCCAAGAAAACAAGGTATAACATGAGGTGAAACACTATATGGGAAATAAGGATGCATGAAAGATTTTGTACAAAAGAAGTAACCCACTGTACATAAACTACGCAGTTGCTCGGGGCAAACCTCGAGGATCTGATGGATTATTATCCCTGGGATCCAGTGTTGTGTTGAGGAGTGTTTATACATTATAGCTCCCTATTCTTTCTCCTCCCACTGTGTCCCAGCCTGTGGGTTCTGAAGAACTCAGAAATACCTCTCCTCCCTGACTGCCTCATCATCCATCTGCACCACTCATCCTCATCACTTGGGGATCTCCATTTACGGCTGGAGCTCAGACCCATACGGCTCTCCTGCTGTCTACTGTAAATAAACAGGACTGACGTGGTACAATTGTGAAGGTTCAGCACTTTTGTCCTCAGGAAAACGTGTGTGTGGTTGCTCTGTTCCCCTGTCCCCTTGTCTTCTGTGCCCACGTGTCCCAACCCTGCCACCCCGCTGCCACCGCGGCCGCGGAGGATTTGCACCGGCTGCTTTTGGCAAGACCTATGAAAGGTGATATTGTTCCAGTTCTGTTACCACCTAATGCTGCTGCTGCTGCTGCTGAGCATTTCCAATCCCCTAACTGCAAATGCAAATGCAGTGAGTCAGATCCTGAGGGACGGCTCTTCCCAGATGCCTTCCTCTTTGTTGGGTCACTCTGACTCTTCCTCATCAAGGCTGGATGGAAACTCTTCTGTGAGCTGAATAGAAATCCTGTTTTCTGGAGGGGGTCTGTGGTTTGCGCGGTACAAAGCTTCCTAGATTTGACTGAAGGAATGCTTTGATGCTGAACTGAGGCCAGGCCAGGTCCGTCTCATGACAAAAGAGGCAGCAAAAGAACACAGATATTAGCTGTAAGCTTGCAATAACCCCAATCCCTTTTTTTTTCCCACTTGAATCAGCTTCTTTTTCATTTCTCCATTTCATACTATGTAACTGAAAATTTTAAAACAGTGCAAAATTATCCAGCTCCCCTCTTTGTCTTTTTTCTTTCTTTCTTTTTTTTTTTTTCAAGGGGAAGTTGTATTTATTTTGGTCAGAATTTGGGAGAAGTGACTGTGCCCTAAAGGGGAGAGATGTGACCCTCAGAGAAAGGTACATCCCTGACCCTCTGACTGCAGTGACACTCCTGGCAGGGCTGGGAACTGGGACTCTCTTCTGCCTCTGACAAAAGGAGCATCATGTTTGAAGCATGGTTTGCTTGATAAGATATTCCTCCTGTAGAGACGGAAAGGAAATAACCTTGGAGGCCAGAGACAGAAATGACATTATCCATTATGCCTGGCAGCACACAGCCCAGGCTTTAGTCATGGCTACTCACAACCTTCTAAAGTGCAGTGCTCCTGTGGCTTCCCTGGAAGGATTATTCAGCAGCCTAACCAATTTCATCATTGGGAAATATTTCCTGAGTTTCAGCCTAAACCCTTCCTTTCTTAATCTCGTCCCATTACTCTTAGTTATGCCCCACGTAGAACTGTAAATAATTCCTCTCCCTCCTTGATGTTTACAGCCTCCAAATACTTGTAGGCTGTTATCATGTCCCCTTAGTTGTCTCCTAGCTGAGCTATACGTGTTTGGCTCTTTTAACCTCTCCTTAGAACCCAGCCCACACTCTCCATCCCAGCTGCCTCACCGCAGTCCTCTGCTCTTCTCCAAAGCCCTTCCCAAGCCCCTTCCCCACTGCTGTTCTGCTGTGAGGGGCTCTGACTGGGATGCAGCCTTCCCTGCACAGCTCCCTGCAGAGCTGGGCAGGCAGAGACGGCCCCATGAGGTGTCCTTTGGGACACATGCTGCCTTCTAAGGCCTGACCACACTGTCAGCCTCCCATGACTCATGGTGCTCATTTCCCATTTCCTGTAGTTTCTTAAGATGTAGCAAATCTTGGACCAGATTTTGTTCTCAACCTGCTTTATATTTCTTCTTCCACACCCTTTCTCAGCTCCTCTCCTTCATGCCAGGGAAAAGGGAGCCAGGACCCACCTTTTTCCCTCTTCCCTGGGTAGCAGGACTTGCTGAGCTGCTGCAGAGATCTCATTTTGCCATGGCTTTCATTTTCTTGAGCCTTTTTCCCACCCAGAGGAGAGGTTAAAGCCCATAGGCTATTTGTAGGATTATTCACCTCAGAGCTGGCGGCTGGAGAAGAGTCCCAGGATCTCTGCATCACAGAAGCACCTGCCCAGCAACACTCTCGGGAGCCCTCCCACAGATTGCTCACAGGATGATGCTCTGAGGTGTGGGGTCCCTCTTCCCCAGCTCTCCGCTCCCATTATGAAACCTGAAACGTCTCCTTCCAGCCCAGGGCGGGCTGGCTGCTAATTCCTCCCGGTGTAAATTCACACCCAGAGCTGTTTTCTGACAGCGGGCAGAGGGAGAGGGCTGCCCGCCCGCTACAAATTAGTGCGCTGAATGGCAGCTCTCGCAGGGATGCGGCTGCCTTCTCCCGACACGCCGAGCTGCCTCGGGCTGCAGGCTCTTGATGCTCATCGTAGTCATCATGGTATTTTCCCCGTGGTGCACGGGACTTAATTATTTCTGTGTCGGGTTGCAGCTATCGTCTTCCCCTGGCCTGCTGCGCCTGCAGCAACGACAAGAGCAAGAGCAAGCAGGTGACTGGGAGCTCTGTGTGGTGGGAGTGGAGCAGATGGCTCCGTGCGAGCCCTTTCCCTCCAGGACTGGTGTGCCAATGCTGGACTGAAAGCCTTGTCGGTGAGATTTCTGCCTTGCTCCTTCTTCAGCATGTGAGATGGATCCAGATGCACCTCGTTGGTCACGGGAGGGGGCAGGTAGAGGCCCAAGGGCAAAGTCATATCTCGTGTCACCTGTGGATGATGCTCTTTTCCCTCCAGCAAGTGTCTCTGGAGGTGAGACCACTGTGTCTGGCATGAAGTCAGTGGGGAGCTGAACTGGGAAGGGAGATGGAGCCCTGGTTCAGAGCAGCAGCAGCAGCATTGTAGTGCTGACTACGGGGCACTGATCTTCCTCCTGAAGGCAGAAACATGCAGGATCAGGTCAGGCTGGAGTCCTCTGGTCCAACCAAACCAACCTGGGAGGACTCGCTCTAAACCACTCCCTGTGCACAGAATCACAGATCACAGAATGGTGGGATTTGGAAGGGACCTCCGGAAATAATCCTGTCCAACCTCCCTGATAAAACAGAGTCATCTAGAGAAGGTAGACACCACTAAGGGATGGTTAATGTCTGTGGTCAGTGGGTGGGAAAGGAACCTCCCTCCAGGAGAATCCATCCCTCCTTCCAGCACTTCCTTTTGAATCTGGTGCCTACAAATAAGCAGCAACCTTGCCAAGATGCTGTGAAATCATGTGGCCGACCTTCCTTCCGGTGTAGCAGACAGCTCTCATTTTGGTGGTGGCAACATAGGTGGGAGCTCCTTCCATCAACCGTCTGTGTGAACCTCAGGCAAGGTGTGCCCTCAGAAAATCCCATTTCACGGCTTTCCATCACTAACCCCTCAAGCAGGGGCAAGCCCGTTCACACCGAAATGCTCGGCACAGCATCACGGGCCGTCACCTTCACACGGGGAGAGGAGCATGAGGTGGGCACAGCTGCACGAGCTTGGTCCTGCAGTGGTACGGGTGATGAAAGAGGAGGATGGCAGCTGGATGTGGAACACCCCTCCTTCCCGTAACGCAGCCAACCGGCGGCGGAAACGCTCAGCGTCACACGCACAGGCCGGCCGGAGCTGCTGGCAGGTTGACTGTCAGGCCAGCGAGTGTTTTACCCTTCAAAACGTGCTTTGAATAGCACAAATCTGGCACCTCCTTGCAATTATGAAGTTGGGGAGTTCTGTTGACTCTGTGAGTCATGCTGCCCTCTGCTTTGGGAGTTCGGTTGCCCATGTTACGTACGCACACACACACAAACACATGCCTGGTGCGAAGGGCTGCTGTCACGCCTTCCTTTGCCTGCTTTTAGCAAATTAATGTTATTAGAGATGCCCACGAGTTAATTGTGAGTGATTCACTGCTTTGGGAAGCGTAATTTTGTACCCTTCGGTCTAAATTTGCCGTAAGGCTCCTGTGTATTCTAACAAACATCATACCTCGAGTTTTTTTGTTTACTTGTTTCAAGTTTGCGGTTCGCAGTCAAATAAATCGACAGCTATTGACAACTATTGTTTCTCAATGCTTGGATCTGACTAAATTAATTTGCATTTTCCTCTTTTGCAAGCAAAGATTGCAATTAACTGTGGGCAATTTTGTTGGCATCGGGCAGCTTTGTACCGAAAATGATGTTGCCTGTGTCCTCTTCCTCCCGTGGTTTTGCTCAGCTGCGTGTTTGCACAGCCAAATACTTTCTGCTGTTCTTCCTCGTACCTATTCTTTCGATAAATACCATTTCACTGTGATCTGACAAGCTCATACTGCTCCAGTGCAACAACTTGTCCATACATATTGTGGTGTTGTATTAAAGAGCTCCCTCATTATTTCGGTGCAGTGTGTATCTCCAGCATTTGTCAAGGCTTGTTCGATTTAAACGTGTTTGTCTTATCAGAGGGGGAAAAAAAACCACAACCAGCCTTTTAGAACTGTCACTGACAATTAATAATGTTAAAAAAAAACCCCAAAAACACAACAAAAAGAAGAATAGTGCACCGTAAGGAATGCCTCGCTGTTATGGCACTGAGGAGGAAATAAGGTGCTGGAGCCAATTTGGAAAGGAGCTTTGTGTCCCAAGCTGGATCTGTGCCCAAGTCGGGGAGCGTCACGTAAGCAGATGGGTGATGGCTGGAAATTATTAGGGATGTAAAATCTCCTGGGTGCCCTCCCTCAGGGACAGATCCTGCTCCAGGCAGGGTTGAGGTCACCCCCTCATCCAGGCAAGCGGATGGCTGAGAAATGTGCTTTCCTCCTCCTTAGTGTCGTTTCGGTGTAATGGAAGCATTTCATGAATGTTTAAGTAATTTGCCAGGAAAACTTAAAATCCTAGTGAAAAAATCTCCAGCGGTATTCAAAAAATCCCCAAGTGCCACCAGCTCCATGACTATTTGGAAGACCTACTTTAAACATTTAATAGATACAATTTTCCTTACTCAAAATCCACACTGTTAGCCAAAAGGAGCTGAATAGCTGAATTACTGACTTTTGGACCATTTTGTTTTTCATGCCAGTAGGTGGAACAGAGACAAGAATTTCAAGTCCTTTACCTACAAGTTTAAATATCAATCTTTTAGCACTAATACTAATTTTATCCTGACAAAGTCTCGTTCCCATCACTGATGCCGTAGAAATCGCCCAGGTGTCAGCTCAGCACCAGAGCATTTCCATGGATCTCTGGTGAGGTGAGGAGGACGTGTCAATCTTCTGTGGTGGTTTTACACCTGCAAAGCCCCCGGATTCGGTTGCTCTCCAGGGTGAGTGTGGACTGTCACTTCTTGCCTTTCTTGCCTCGGGAGCCCGTCAGTAAAAAAGATGTCACCGTATCCCATTTCAAAACGCTCTGCGGTAGCTGCTGCTGGTGTTACAAGAGTATTCCCAGGCATCTCTCATACTGGACTCATTCCATTTTCACATGATAAAACTATACAGTGGGTTGTTTTTTTTTTTTTATTTCTCAGGATATCCTTTAATTTCTTATTGCTTTATTCATAAACCTGCCGTGACCCGACTCTGAGCTGTCCCGGTGAACAGTATCAGCTCTAACCTCAGAGGATTTCAATGTGTGTGCAGTGAGATCTGAATAGCAGAAGGTAAGCAAGATGACTTTTCCATTGCTAGACAACAGCAGGTCGCTGGCCTTTGTTTAGCACTTGCTTTGCTCTTGCCATCATGTGGTTAAGACCAGGAGCTCCCCTTCTGTATGAATTTGAAGCTACTCAGCGTAACTCGCCACGTTTTGGATCCGCCCTGAGGAACAGAAAACCAAACTTTGCCGTTGCTTAAATCAGAAGATTGATGCCAGTATGACTTGTTGAGTGTTTGGAAGTGCAGAGTGTGGTTGAACACCCTCAACTTACAATCGCTTTCATGCTTTTTACCTGCTGACTTCTGCGGAATGACTTCCTTGCACCATTCTGTGCTGTGTGGAATCTCGCAGGGTCCCTCTGAAAACAACAGGTCCCTTCATTTTCAAGACAGAGAGTGAACAAGACCCCAAGGAGTGAAAGAAGATCAGCCTGTAAGTACCACCCTTCCTAATTCATGAAGGACAGATTAAAATGAACCAGATATTGCTGTAACGTGAGCACAAATGCATGCATGGATTCTTTGGAGGCTCCCTTTCTTTTCCCTTTTCTAGCCCGCAGAGATTCCTGGCAGTGGGATGCAGTGCTGTTTGTACTACTGGTGTGTGTCTCCTCTGCTCTTACTAAATGGAGCACAGCAGTTCCCACTGCTCTCAACCTGGACTGTGTTGCCAACGCTCAGTTCACTTGGAAAGCTTTGGTCTGATTGCACGCATTCAGCACGCACTCTTTCAAGCAGTTTCCAGCACTCTCCATAGAAAGAAGCTGAAAGGATAATGATCCTGTGGAGATTTTGGAAAGGAATGAGTCTAATCTTCGTGTCCAGACTGACGTTCAAGATCTTCAAGGTTGTGTGCTTTGTTGCTCTTTTTCACTGCTCCAAGGCAATGGACCAAGGCAAAGATAATCTCAGGCTGTTAAAGTCCTCATTTCCAAGGACATCTCCACGTGCGGGCCCATCTTCTTGTCGTCGGTATTTTGGTTAGTACCCTCAGTGTGAGCAGAGATCTGTGTAAAAGCAACACCTGCTTTTTCTCCTTTTCTGCCGTTTCATTCCATTAGATGCATTCTTTCCTGAAGTGCTGCTCCGTGACTGCACGATTCGAAACCTTGACACACTTGGATTTTACCGGGTTCTTTACACACGTCCCTGGCAATGGTCTGCAATCCTTAATTATGACTGTTAGCAGAGCTTCAGTACAACTGGACTCAAAATCTGAGCTCCAGAGCTGGTCTTCCTGCCTGGAACTGTCATTTCAAGACTTTCAAGTAGCTATGGCTGCCAAGGAAGGTGTCTGTACTTCTCCAAGATGAGGATGTCCCCCAGTTCCCCATGGCCACCCCCTTAGTGCCCTGGTGAGCCACCAAGTCCACAGGACCCAGATTGGATTAAACCCAATGAAACATGAGAAAAAAGGAGAGTTCCCTGACATTTTTCTCTGGGAGTCTTGAATATGACCTAGAATAAAAGTGCCCCAGGGGGGTTGAGCATCCTTCTTCTAGAGATGTGGTAAAGCCCAGGGCGTGTTGACTGGGACCAGTTCCCACCCTGCAGCATTAGAGACCAGTGCTGGATTACTCAACAATCCCTGTTTTTTACCAACCAGAACATTTTCCAGTGTGACTGACCTGCACTGCAGTCCTGGTTGGGAGCATGGTGATGGTGACTTGTATCAGAGCTCAGTAAATCTTTCAGTAGTTCTGGGTGTTTGGGCTCATGCCCTGAGGGGCATTTCCATCCCTGTTGCCATGCTTCTCTTTGGTTCTGCAGTGGCTCTGCTGAATCCTCTTTCCAATTCAGGCTCCCATTCCGCAGGGAAATAGGTTGCAATTGTCCCTTGCTTCCTCCTAGATGAGCTTTGAACTTCATAGAAAACATGAGCAATGGCCACAAAATCTCCATCTCCTTTGTCCCCAAGTAGCAACACGTACGCAGTAAAATTACACATCCCAGATTTAGCATCTTTGAAGCTGTGAGATGATTTGTGCTTTCTTTTCCTAGTCATCAAGATCAGCCCTACCTTCCTCGGGAGGTTTGAATAGCTGAGGCTGCCAGGCTCTCGTTATGGAGGATGCCTTAGGTTTTGAAGGTGCTGTTCTCAAGTTCAACAGAGCCTCAGGCCAGGCTCTGCTTTGGAGACTTAATTCCCTTTCCCACTAGGCCATCTGATTACGAATAACTGTGACTGGATGTTGTATGTCGAAATCCATAATCCCCTGCAAATTGTTTAAAGTCTTGTCCATTGAACTGCAGACCATTATCAGACATAACAATTTATGGGATCCCATGTCTGGCAAATGCAAATGTAATGTGTGCAGTGACATGTTTTGGTGTCAGATTATCTGCATTATTGGATAATATTATATAGTTCCAGGCTCATGTGAGTAATAACCCCAATTAAAATGTGATCTTTGCCAAGACGTATAAATAAATCTGTTTTAGACAGCTCAAGTATTTCCTTGTCGAGCTATTTCATTTTTAAGTCTTCATTATCATTTTACAAGTTACTCTTCTCTACATTAATCTGTGAGCAGCTCATTGTGTCCTGGGCTCTCCTTTCATTTAGCTCTAAGTGGCAAATGGATAATAACACGTCCATGTCCAGCACTCCTTGCCTCTGCTTGTGCTGGATGACGTCAATCACGAATTGTACCGTTGCACCATGTCGTGAAAGAGATTTCCCAATCTTTTTTTCTTTTTCCTTTTTACTGAGGTTAACTTGACTGTATTGGGAAAGATGTCTTGTCTGTGCAGAGGGTTGTGATGCAGATATCCTCAAGCAAGACCTAGACTTGGAGTGCTGGGTCCAACTCTGGAGTCCTCATCCCAGGAGAGACAGGGAGCTGCTGGAGCGGGGCCAGAGGAGCCCCAGCAATGCTGGGAGGGCTGGAACCCTCTGCTGGGAGGCCAGGCTGGGAGAGTTGGGCTTGTGCAGCCTGGAGAAGAGAAGGCTCCAGGGAGACCTTCTGGGGGCCTGTCAGAAAGATGGGGATGGACTTTTTAGCATGGCCTGTTGTGACAGGATCAAGGGATGGTGGTTTTAAAATAAAAGAGGGGTATTTACACTATGAGGAAGACATTTTTGACACTGAGAGTGGTGAGATCCTGGCCCAGGTTGCCCCGAGAGGTGGTTGATGCCCCATCCTTGGAACCGTTCCAGGGGAGGTTGGACTGGATGGGTTTGAAAGGTCCCTTCCCACCTAAACCATTCTGTGATTCTGTGATGGTTCCACGATTCTACACAAGCTACCAGCCAGTCAAACACAGGAGGAGCAATGAACAGTGTGGTTTTGCTGCAGATGAGTTACCCTGTCATTTAAATGGATCTAGACATTTTAGTTTATCAAATCTCTATTCACTCGGTGAATTTGACAACCATTTCAATGAAGTTCTCATAATATCTTGAAAACTGGAATAGACAAAAAGGAAACATTTCATCCGACATAAATATGTCTAATAGAATGAGAAAATTTGCCTTATAGATGGTGCTGGATAAAGAGCTATTGCTCAATTAGGAGTATTCGCTTATTATTTCTTTCTCCTAGACCTGTCTGATTGTGTCTCCTATGAGGATCAGTGACTTTACCAATTCATATCCAAGGAGTAAGTTGGAATCATCAGGCAAGTGAAACCAGTCACAGTCCAACCACCAGCTCTATAAATGTGATGTTTTCTGTCTTCTCTTTGAATAACACCGTAGATCATGCTTTCAGAACAGAATGTCTACAGTTCTTTGATATAACTTCTCTTTTGGAGCCTTGTTACACATTTTAGGCACTTCCTTGCTGAGGAGCTGCCTAACACAGGTGGTTAAAAGCAGAAATCTCTGTTGAGAGCCCCCCATCTCTGTTCACCTCCCCTCCAGGTCCAGCACGGGCATCCTTAGATGTTTATCTTGCATTTTAAAATTGGAACGTGCTGGAGTAATTGAGGTTTACTTTTTTTTTTCTCAAAACAGTATTGAAAATTATTTGAAGGGGCAGTGAAAAATGGTTATTTAATATAATTAATATGGTTAAGAAAAAAGTAAGAAATGAGATAGTTTTAAGGTATTTCAGCTTCCAGGAGAGCTTTCTGTGTCATGAATTTATGCCATTCCCATGGTTCCATTCATTAACCTTTTGTGGGAGACGAACAAAATTTACTAAACCTGGGAACCGAAAACCAACACGCTGTTTTAGAGAGACAATAGAAATCTATTTAATGAGGTAAATCTGACCAGAGATTAACTTTGTTCAGGATATTTTCAAATAGGAAAGAAGCAGTGGGGTCACCCAGATCCCTTTGAAAATTTATTGCTGCGCTCAGGAATTCCTTGTACATACCAGGACTGGGAATCTGAGTAGCAGGCTCTTGTGGCAAGTAAAAAAATAAATGGTGTTATCTTGATAGCCAGATAACGCAGTATCTGCTCACATAAAGTCATTTGGAGAATATGGTTTGTGAAAACCTCTTTGCTTTGGATCCATTCCTTCTCCTTTCCGTTTTCTGATAAAAAATCCTAAACACCAAGCAGTTAAAGGCTGCCATAAAACTGAGAAGAAACACTGACACTGGTGCTTTATCATGCTCCATCTGGGAGGCGAGCCAGCTCTTCCTACTTCAAGTTTATTTCTCCTACTCTGCTTTACCTCAGATAATGTCTCATAAACAGTTAAGAGGGTCATTTATAAACGTCTCGGAATGGTTATTGCTCTCATCATAGGCTTTGGATCTTCGTGCTTTCAGCTAGCGAACATCAAGGTAAAAACCAAAACAAATTCCCAAGCACAGGGCAGTGACTTTTTGGGAAAACCTCCTGCTCACGGGACAAAAAAGTCACTATTTTTCTCCACCTTGTTTTTTAAATTGTCAGGTTCCCCCAGATTAGGTGAGACTTGCTTTTTAAGATTGGTATAAACTAAATTTCTGCTAAACCAAGGACTAGGATACCTAAACCAAAAGCTTAGCCAGATTATTTTAACAGAATACGGCCCAAAACTAGAGGGATACTTGGCGGCAAAGTCTCTAGGGAGCAAACCACTAATTTCAGCCAAGCTTAAATGCATTCTACCTAAGGTTCAGTCCCAGCTTTGTTAAGGGAATTAAAGCCACTAGTAGCCAGCGACAGCAGCATGTGCTGGGGGAGTACGGGGGATTGCTTTCTTCTTCTTCTCATTTGTGCTTTGCTTGTAAATGCTCCTGGTTTGGAGAGAAGAAAAACTCCTGGCTGCTTGCAAAACCCAGGTGCCCATTCCCAGATCAGTAAGCACACGATATATCTTAACGTCCCTGTAAAATGTTACATCTTTATCCCCCGACTGTCCATCAGCGGGCGATTCCCACAGCTGGGAATGCCAGTGGTGCTCTGTGGTGCCAGAGCCACGAGGAGCGGGACAGCGGCACAACATGACCAGGCTCAGGCTTACGATGAGCAAAAATAGCATCTCCGTGCTCTGTTTTGTAGGGAAGCAGCACTGAGGGCTCCTTCCCCAAGGGCCTGCGTGAATCAGGCCGCTTTGTGAAAAAAAGCAGCGTTTGGCTAATTTCTCGTGACTGTGTTTGAAGAGGCGGGCTGCAGAAAAAGACATTTACAATAATCTTTCGTGTTCACCAAAGGAAAAGAATCCACCTGTGTAATCTTTGGAGTTAAGCTTCCCTCAGGTCTTGTTTAACATTATGAAAATGGCAGCTCATATAATTTTATTACCCGAGCTAAATATGATTCTTTCTCTGTCTTCCAGCTATTTCTCTTAATCCATATCAATAAAACTACCAGGGTGTAATGATTTTATAGGCTGCTGCTTCTTCGTCTTCTTTCTTTTATTGCTCCAAATGTATTCTCTTCAAATAAACTAATTAATCTCACAATTAGAAACCCGGAGTAACATTACACAACACGTGCAGCTACATCAGTCAGGATTGTAGAAGCAGAGATGACCAGATATTTACTCGTGACATCCCAGCTCTGAAAGGATTCCTCAGAATACAGCAAAGAGAAGAAGAAGCTGCTGAATTGGAAACTAAGAACTCCCGATATGTTTGATCTGGATCGTTTGAGTTATTTGAAGAGGTTCTGCTCTGAGTATCACTGCTCTCCTTTGGCTGTGGAAGAAGGGAAAATAAAATATATCCCAGATTTATTGTGTATGGAGAAGGTGGTGGGTTGGCGGCCTGAAGCTCCGGAGAAGGTTGCATCTGATCAGAGAAATCAAACTGCGGGAGGCACAACAAATTAGAAATTTTTACTTGCTGCAAATATCAAGGAAAACCCAACTGCTTTGAATAATGAGATGGGAGGCTGATGTTTGTAGGCTCCAACCTCTTCTGTGATGCTGGCTTTGAGCAAACTGGCTATCCTCTGTGTCTTGACCCTCCCTCAGATAGGAGCGATGAGAGATGCCTACTTCAAGCAACATTAGAGATTCCAGCTGATGTTTTTAATGTATGTTGCGGCAATCAGAAAGTATTTTTGTGCACTAATTTTTAATCCAGCCCAAGGCTGTAGTCCTTACTCACTAAGGGGTCATTTTTTGCCTGCTGCAATCAGTGTGGGTCATTGCTAAAGTTGGCACCGGTGGATGTATCATGGTCTGAGCTTGCGAGGCAAAATCCCTTCTTGTGCAACGCAACATATGTCATTGTAGGCAGGCTGTATTAGTTATCCTTATATTCATGGAAAATAAATGACCGTAAAGCTTGCTAAGTCACACTGTCTGTATTGATTGTCTGTGTCTGCAGAGATTCCAATACTGGATCTCAGTGATTTAGAAACAAAATTAAATGCTCCACCTAATTATAGTTCTGTGCACGTATACTTGCCTTTGAGTATTTGCAGCTGTCAGGTTCAAATATTTCTAATAACTGTGGCTGTGACATTTGTTCAACAGATGAGGTAAGAATAAAAGATAAAGGGGCAACAGCCCGGTTTGAGGAATGGAAAGAAGATCGGATTCGTAGCCGGATGCCATGGAGCACTGTAACATAAGTTTGAAGGTGGGCTTGAACGCACCAGATTTTGCAACCAAAATAAAATAGCAGGTGGTGTGGTGGCAACTTTGGAAAACAACACGGAAAAAAAGACCTTGTGGAGGAAACAGCGGAGAAATATGTGTTACTCCAAGTCTAGACCTGAAAAGGCTGAGTGTCAAAGTTTATCTCAGGGAGGGCTTAAGGTCCTTGAGTAGCTTGTGTCGTGTTTTCCCCTGGAAGGAGGGCAGCAGTGTGCAGATGTTTGTCTTGCTCTAAACGGTGTAAGCACCAAACCCTCTGTGCAGATGCATCTACCTCCAGGTTTCCCTGCAGAACGACCTGGGGCTTGTGCTCATTTTATCCTACATCACGAATACGTTTCCCTCACTTTTTCTGTACAGTTCATTCTCTCCAAGCTGTGCTGAGGTTTCAGGCCTGGAACACCCTGCCTGTGTCTTGCATAGCTTACTTTTCTCTTTGTTTTTCTCCTTGCAAAGAAATTTTTACACATTTCTGTCCTCAGCTGCTGTAATACGCTGTGCGTAAGCCACAAGGTAACGACAGAAATATTGTTTTGCAAAGACTTCCACTGAGAATTCCCATCATGACATTGCTGACAGGAGATACCTTAAAAAGAAAGCACCGTAAGGAAAAACACATGTTTGGGTTGTTTTTTTTTTTTGGTTGGGGGGGAGTGGAGGGAGGAAAGATTAGTAGACTATTCTCAATGTGTACCTCTTAGATCTCTGATCTTTGCTGCAGAATCCAACTGTGCAGATCTATCAAGTTCAGCCACGCTGGAGTATGCCACACAGGTGGATGGTTTAATCTTAACAGTCGAGCTTCCAACTGAAAGGAGACAGAAAGAATGAGATGAAAAAACATGCTAAAACCTGTTCGGCTCCCAGTCGAGCTTCGGAGCTGTGCTGCTGGTTAACATTGCTGCTTGTAAAACAAAGGCAGAGCGATGGGTGGCTCTTTCCGTCATGGACACCGTACGTTGGTTTTCCTAAAGCGATTGCAAAACAGCGAGGACCCTCCCACCTCACAAAATAAAAGAGTGCAGCTCTGCCCTGATGAGGAAGAAACGGTAATGTGCATATGTCCTGGGAGAAATGAAGCTTGAACGCAGCTGAGATCCTCGAGCGGAGGGTGTGGGAATGATACAGTTCTCTAAAGCTGTACATTTCGTGTTGGATCTTCCACGTGGCCCAGGTTGTGCATCCACAGAGTTCCTGTTTCATTTAAATAACACAAAAGAGCCGGTTCTCAGCAGAAATCTTTCAGAGCTGCCTTACTTCGCACCTTGCTGCCTCCGAAACACGGCGGGTTTGGGTGCCCGTTGCATTTCCGCGGCAGACGTCTAGCCGCATGCGTCGAGCGATCGTGGCTCGGGTCAACGTTGGGAAAGGGCAATGTTAATGAAATGCTTAAGCACAAACCTATGACACAATCTGAAACAGGTGGATGTGGAGCGATTGAAGGCCTCATGCTTCACTCAAACCATATGTGAAACTCCTACTGCCATCCTAGGAGCAATGATCAAGGGCGGGAGATGGCTGTTAGTGAGCATGATTTAAAACTGACTTTAGAAAGAGTAATTTATGCTTTGGAGCCTCCTCAGATGTGTACCCAGTAGGAAATTCTGTAGCTACACCTGTTTACACATCTTTCAGCTCGCAGAGATGCTAATGAGAAACCCAGCCCTCGTGGGCACAGTGAGAAAGTGTAACAATTACTGAACTCCAGAAAGAAAATAGGTTTCAGTGACTGATTTATCGGTAGGCTTTGCTGTAGGACAGATAATCCACACCAGGAATTTCGAAAGGCCATGGGGCTGCACTCAGATTTTGAGGGGCAAGGCTAGAGACTGTATCCAGCAGCACCCGGTGTTCCAGGGCCAGGGGCTGCCCGAGACAATGCTCCCTTCCACCTCTCTTCTTGCTCACAGTCTCGTTTTTACATCTCTGGCTGCTCTTCATGTTTGTGAAGAGTTTTAGGCTTGGTGGGGCTTCAGATTGCTTCACTCTTTCTGTTGAGATGTATCCTTCATTCAGTTATCCTGGGCACCATTTGCAGCTGAGGGCTGAAAATGGAGAAATCAGTGTCCTTAGACTCGGGTTGTGTGCAAGGCTGAGCTTCCAGCTCCTCACACTCAGTCCCTGATGGTCCTTCTCCAGCTGCAGAGTGGTGGAGCGCCCTGCGACAGTGTGGTGGCTCTCTGGAGAGGTCTGGTGGAGCATCCTGCAACAGTGTGGTTGTTCTCTGGGAAGGTCTCGTGAAGTGAGCCTTAAGAAGTTGCCTCCCTTTGGTAGAAGTGATCCATGGTGCACCCCCTTGGAAACCACAGAGTGACAGCAACTATGTCTCCAAATGACAGAAATAAGACTTGGTGTTAGATGACCTGGGTCCCCTTCCTAAAATGTCCATGGATTTTTCCTCCAAAACTTCACCATCTCCCCAACAAGGTTCCCCAGACAAGTACTGGGACTAAGAGCAGAAAACCACTTTGAAGAGCTGGTGAAAACCTCTGCAGATGTGCAGAGATACTACCATTAGAGATTCCCCAAAACCGGGACTGGATCTTGGGGCAGCACCAGCACCTCTCTGCATGGCAATAGCTGCCTGCACCTCTTCATGGCGCTTGGGCTGGGAGTGAGGAAAACGCTCGGGGAGATTGCAGGATTGAATGTCTTCCTTAAGTACTAGTCATTAGAATTTTGTTTGTGAATCATCATTTTACTTTGTAAAAGATAACTACAGACACAGCAAAAGAAAAACAAGGCTCGGTATAAATGGCCTTGCATGTTTAAGAAACAGCTCCTGCAGTTTTTGGATGGGATTACATGCTGTGGATATGCTCCTATCAAAGCCACTTCGAGACTCCAACCCCAATCTCATCACTCCCCTTCCTAAAATCAAATTACAAGCCAGCAACAAGACTTCTGCTTAATTATAGCCCGAGGAGTGATGTTTGGGCTGTGAATCACGTTAGATTTCACACTGATAGACGCCGAAGACATGCGCTGATACCATCTGCAGATTGGGCACGGATCCCCTGCGGCGGCGGCAGCCTCCAGCATCCCGCTACGGTTCATCCCTGGCAGGTCCCCTGGTCTTAATGGGAGCTACGCTGGGACCAGCAAGAGCATTTATTTTGTGCAGGTTTCCTGTGGTGCAGCCTTGCCACTCGCCCTTTCTCTTGTCTCTGACAGGCTTGGGAATTGGAAGACTCCTTTTTCTCCTGGCATAAGCAGGATGTAAATTCAAAGGATTCTGCTGAATATTTGTTAAGATGCATATTTATGTGCAAAACCCTCCCTTCCCCTCAGAAACCATTTAGTTAAAAGAGGATAAAGATGATTTACTTCTGCCTTAGGGCTGTTGCTATTTAAACATGGCACATTTCTGTCTATTTACTCTGGTATTTACTAAAAAAGTGCAGCTAAATTAGCAGTTATTGCATCTCCTAAGCAATTTCTGAAGGCTCTTACAGCACTTCTTTGAGGGAACAAACTTGGGGATGAACAAATCGGGTCATTCTGCCTGCAGGACAATGAAAGCAAACACCCTTTTCCTGTGACCACAAGGAAAGAAAACGATGTCCAGTGATCCCTCAGTTTGGCAAACTGCTTCTTTGGGTGAAAACCACAGCTTTGTGCTGTCACCACACGATGCCTGCAGCATCGCTGAGGCGATTTGCTCCATCACCCAGGTTCCTGACATCATATGAGCTCCATAAATGGTATGGAAGGGGCAAAATCCCCGGGACTCTTCCCCTTTGAGCTTGATAAGGGTGTTTTGTTTTTCTGCCCAGGGATATTAGCAGCAACAACAGTGGTGCAGTGGATAACTGGCTGGCTGTGCTTAATGACCCGAGGCACGTCAGCTCCTCTCAGCTGGCTCCCAATCCCCAGGAAATGCACCCCGGCTTGATTACTGTCGCCTAAAGAGTCACACATGTAGACTGGGAACCTTCTCTTCATTAACTTAACCTGTGCCCAAAGAGCTGCTGCAGAAACATATTTTTTCAATCAGATAATGAATTTTCAATTAAATGACTTGGTTTCTACCTCTTTTCTCTTCCTTTCCTGCTGTACAGGAGCTACCTGTGTTTAATGCTGTAATGGGATCTTACCCTAAAGTTGGCTGTGTTCCTCTGAAGTGATGGCAACGGTAATTAAGATGTGTTATTGTTTGCCACCGGTTGTATTTGTACCATATGGACACGCAATGTGACTCGGAGTGAACGCCGGTCCCGAAAAGCCGCGACAACATTCGAAAGGTGGGAATTCGTTGAGAAAAGTCGATGAAGAAACTGCCCATGAGCAGCAAGCTACGTATTCCTGTACCTGCCTGCCTGGAGCTCCCCTGCGGATGACTTTGGCAGCGGTTTCAGAAACAAGCACACACATTTGTAATAAGCATTGTGAATGATCTATAGCAAATGTTTACAAAGCAAGTGAGAAGAAAAGCTGCTGGGGCAGGGCTTTGGGTTTTCAGACTGCAAAAGTGCACCAAGGAGTGTGACCTGAAGATAATATGGCTTTGGGGAGTGCCAGCAGAGTTGAATGAAGCATGAATCAGAAATATTTGTTGAATAGTAAGAAATAGGGCAAGATTTCCATTCCAGAACCCTCCTTCTTCTTTCCCCTAAATGAGCTGTTCCCGGAGCTGTTAAACCCCAGGTGTTCCACGTTGCAGGCTTGCTTTTGGTGCTGAGAGGGAAATTGCGCGAGCTCCTTACCCCAAAAGCAAGAACAAGAACAAAACTGCTCTTTCTCAGACAGATAAAAGCCATCAGCTCCCAGAGACAGGCTGGGGTGGCCCCAAGGACCAGCCTCCCTCCTGTGCAGCTCTGATGGGAAGTGAGGGAGGGAGGGAGGGAGGGAGGGTGGTGGTGGTGGTGGTGGTGGTGGTGCTGGTGCTGTCGTCCCACTCCACTGACAGTTCCCTGGGTCTCCTGGCTTGGTGGGGAGGACAGGAATGGCATTTTGCAGGTGAGGCAACATTCCTCTGGCAGTAATTTATCCCTCAGTCTTGGTACCCAGCTGCATTTGCTGAAACTACCGTTGGTTTCCACCTCCTCAGGCCCTGTCCCAAACTTTACAGCTTGTCATGCTTGGCATTGCAACGTGAGGCAGACTCACCAACACCAAAGACATTTGGAAGCAGCAATTTCAGGTTATGTTTTAAAAAGTTCTTTTATTTGTTTGCTTATTTATTGATTTATTTACTTTCTGGAAGGCACCAGTTCTCCAGGACTGCAGAGCGTTTTGGGTTGAAATATTGTTCGGGGTTTTGTAAATATATATATTTTTTTTTTTTTAACTGTAGTTGGGGGATAGAAAGGGAGCAAATAAGTGAGATACTCTTCCAGGAAGGGCAGTGTGCAAGCTGAATGCCCTGGATTCCAAGGGCTCCTGTACAATTTCCTTGCCCACACATGGGGCGAGGGAAAGAATATGGGTTAATTTATTCTGTTTTCTTTTTAGTATCACCTAAGAGAAAGGGAAGATCCCTCATTCTGAAAGCGGTTTTTGCTTTGCTGATGCGACTTCAACAGCCTTCTGAAGCAAGAGGTACAAAAGAAATAACGTTTGAGGCAATTTCCTGTGTATAACAAGTTAAATAGCTCTGCAATGAAACACGAAGTAAATAACTTTGAAGCGTAGTTATTCTTTGTTCTCGGTTTCAGTGGCGAATTTCTTAGAGCTCACATGGCACGGAGGAGATCTTTTTTCAGGAAAAAAAACCACAGTGAAAAAAAACAAAACCCCAGCCCCTTGGCATGTTTCATGGAAATCAATCTGAATTGAAATTTCAACTGTTAGTAAATCAATGCCATCCCCGTGCTCTCTGAGAATACTCACCCGTTCCTTACAAACGATGCTCATATTTGTTAAAAAAAACCCAAAAGGCTGGACGGTGGTTGGTACAAAGTGAGTTAAACACCAACAGTGCTTTAAAGCCATCGCAAAGGAGCATGAGCTCCTGCAGCCCACCCCTGAGAGGACAACTATTGCTTGTGCCAGCCTGCTCATTGCCTCCCTCTTAGTAGGTCACGCTGTGCGCTGCACCCGAGTCCTTGCTGGTGGCTGCGCTGAGCAGAGGTGTAGGTGGAGCTCTCCACAAGTCATGCATTTCCCAGAAAATATTTTTCCTGTGGTCCGAGATGGCTGAACTCAAACTGCCTGTACGTGGTCCATTCCGTGCACTGCAGCTCCACCTCTTTAGCAGTGGAGCTTGGCAAATTGGGCAGCTCGCCAGTAGCTCTCTGTCCTGGGAGGTTGTCACTCGTCCCTCACGGCAGCTTCTGCCCAAAGTGATCCATCACTATGTCAGCAGCAGGCCCTCACTTGCTCCTTTCTATGGATCAGAAGCATAAGAAAGGCACATCCAGGGAAGGGAGGAACAGATCTATGTGTCTTGGTGTCATGCTCACAAATGTGGTTTGTTTCAAGGTCCGTGACCCCTGCGGAGCACCCACCCCACCCACACTGTGTGGGGACAGGGGTGGCACAGCACCAGGCACGCTGGGCACAGAGCACAGGCAGGTCTCTCCAGCTCATTGTACCTTCCCTGGTGTCACTGGGTACAACTGGCATGCCAAGGTCATTGCCAGGTAGACAAAACATCGTAAGATGTATCCACCTTCTCAAAGTGACCTGCTGGTTTGCACGCTCAGGTTACCCACATGTCTCTTGCTGTTACTTATTGCTTTCATATTTATTAGTTTTCCACATCCTACAATGTCACAACTCTTGTCTTAGACATGAGCAGGACATACTCTAGGAGATAGGCACCAACCCTGGGAATTAGGAACCTGAATGTCCTTAAAGCTACCAGCTTCTGTCTAGTCCCACGTAACTTGGAGGATTAGCCAGAGACTTCTTAAAAACGCCATAGGAAGAGGGATGCTGCAGGATCCAGTGCCACTGCTCTCCTTGAGTATTTTTCCTGCTGGGAACAGGCAAGGAAAGGACATTTCTGGGCTGTTTGTGTAGATATTCACAGGTCCTGAGTGTGTGATGTGCATCCCTCCGTGCTCACACTGCAAGTCCTCACCCAGTTGATTGCTGCGTGCATTTTTTTTTTTTTCCCTGTCGCAGCCTTCCCGTCAGACAGCACAAGCTGGGGGATTCTGGAGAAGAAATGATCATTCCCCCATCCCTGCTCCTGGGAGAGAGGCAGAAGGACTGCATGCACAGTTAGCACTTGCATTATCTGCCCCATATGCAGCCATCTGGTTCTGCTGCTGTTTTTGATCTCTCAGCCGAGTTCGATTTATGTGGCAAGAGCAGCGGCATTCCCATCGTAGAAGTTGAGCGCGATGGTTAATGTTGCCACTGCTCGAGGGTAAAGTCGGATCCCACCAAGGCTGAGTTTTCCGTTGCCCCTTATTGGACACATCTGGTGAGGGAAAGGCTCTGTCCTCGCCCCTGCCCCGCTCCGGTTGGGTTTGGGCCAGGCAACGTGAAACCCGTTTGCATTTTGCAATGCCTGATGTCTTGGTTTGTGGGAATGCCGCTTTCCTGATGATCGACGCTCGGGAAAACGATACCAAAGGGTATTTTTTGCGCTACGAAAAAAATCCACCCCAACAAAGCAGGGGGTTTTCACTTGGTGGAAGGAGGTTTCCATCCCCTGTTGTGAGGGTGGCAGCATCAGGTTTAGAGTCTATGTGGTGAAGAGCCTCAAGGAGATGCTTTGTGAGGACAGAGGTCCTGGGAGCACTTTGGCATCATCTCTTTCCACGTGGGAAATAGTGCTGCACATTGTTCATCTTATGTCCTGGGTCATCCTCATGGACGTTGAGGGACTTTCTCCTTTTCCTTCACCACATTGAGGGTGTAAAATGCCACATTCAATGGCTGCACACTTGAAACTCCTCTGTGTTTTTTTTTATTTTTACTTTTTTTTTTTCAGGTCTATAACATTAACATCATGAAATATGATCTACCATGACGAATTATCGTAGCTTTTTTTTCCCCTTTATTACATGACATTTTGAGAAGTTCATGAAATCATTAATTCCATCTAAGAAACCTGATTGTTGAAGGGATCGTTCCTGCCTAGGAGGATCCCAGAGAAAAACTGAAATACAAAGCTAAATCTAATCCAGAGTTCTTTATCTCCACTTCCTAGCGAAATCCACCTGAGTCTGGGTAAGAAACATCGTTTTTCCTTAAAAAAGCATCGTGCCAGCACACAGTATTTTGGGAGGGGAATTCAGGAGACACAACTTCAATTGAAATGTCATAGGAAAACGATGAAGGCAAAACATACTGACCCAACGTGGAGCGAGCGCAGCGTCCCGCAGCAGGCAGGGCTGGTAAGCCCTGCAAAAAGTGATTTGTTAAGGTTTGGGTGAGTTTCTGTGATGTAGATACTGTCAGGAATTTTTATGGGATCTGGCCCTGGAATTGAGGGGATTAAATAGCAAAGGAAAAACCAACGTGCTCTTCGTAACTGATAGCTCCCAGGAACGATAGTTCTTGTAGCAACTGGAATTTGAGTCCCAGTTGCCCGTAGCCAGCCATTTCCAACCAGCTGTGCAGAAATGCAGCCTGGGAGTCAGGGCTGAAGGACTAAGATGTGGCAGCCCTGGATTTCTTCATGGCTTCAGGAAGGATGTCCCACGGTGGGAAAAGGGGACACATTCTCCAGAGTGTTGTTTTTTTAAATTTATTTTAAAGCCATTAGTCCACGTGGGAAAATACAGTCCACGCGGCAAAATGAATCCACGTGTGGAGTGTTGGAAGTGCAGGAGGGAAGGTCCACAGTGCACTGTCAAACCCAGCTGGAAAACGCACAAGACAGGAAACAAATCATCAGAAGGTCTCGGCAGCGATGCAGCCCACGCTCCTGCCCCGAGCTCAGCAACACGCTGTGTATCATGTGCTGCCATGTAAGGCTGGTCTGGGTTTCATCAGCAGGGTTTCAGGCTCTTCTTGCACTTTTTTTCTGTTGGAGTTAAACCAAAATACAGCAACGTTGTGGTCAGGGTTCCAGGAGAGAATAAAAGAGAGAATATGTTGGGGGTTTTTGTGCGCAGGGTTTGAAATCAGTTCAAGGTCCAGCCCTGTGTCCTGGTGATCCAAGGTGTTTTCGGGGCTCCATCCATAACCTGTGCTCTCCTTCTGCCCTGTGTCACGATGATCTCGGAGCCTGGTGGCATTCAGCTCGTTTGCAGGTGTTTGGGGGATGCCTGCAGTCTGAGCTGGAAGGTGGTGCAGGATGATCACCTTTTGCATTGTGCACGTGTGCCAACTCTGAGCTTGAATTTGGCTTCCAAAAGGGGTCCTTGAATGGGTGTGTGGTGGTCTCTCCAGGCCTCACCTACGTAAAGAAACTGGAGTCTCTGAGGGAGGACAAGAAGCGGGGACTGATCCCACCACATCCCCTATCGGTGCTGTGCTTGGGCACTGGGAGATTTCACTCAGTGAAGTTCCCCTAAGCCAGAAATACTGGGATTCGTAAAGGTCATCAGCTGCTGCTGAGCCTCCGGGATTCGTAAAGGTGCTTCCAAGATTTTCTGCCTTGTCTGCTTTGTGTGTAGATGTGGTGCTGAGGGACATGGTTTAGTGGTGACCTGGCAGAGCTGCGTTAATGGCTGAACTCAATGGTATTAAAGGTCTTTTCCAACTTAAATGATCCAATGATTCTGAAGGTCTTTATTAGACAACATGTGACTTTTCAGAATGCCAGAGCCCTGCAGGAACCAGTACTCCACACCTCCAGAGCCACTGGGATGGAGCAGTGCTGCAGCTGATGCAGCCAAGGGATGCTGAGATGGCAGCATTGATTCCCATTGAGCCTGGGCTCCCCTTCTCTCCCAGCCCCACGGCAGCACTGGGGTGGGGAGCAGCAATCCCACGGGATGACTTTTCCTGGTAAATATTTTGAGCTGGGCCATTGCCCCCGCTGCAGAAAGTGGTGGGGAGGAGGGAGGGGACACCAGGCCTGCAAATTAGCATCAAAGCCTTGGTGCGAGGTTTATGGGGACATTTACTAGTGTTGTTTTCATTATTTACACCAGCCTTGATTCTAGGAGTTCTCATTAAAAGTGTAATAAATGTAAAAATATTTTACAGGCCAATAAAAGTTCCAAAGCAAGAATAACTTTATATAGTGTGATGATTTTTTTTTCTTTTTTTCCTTTTACAAAATACTGTGTGGTATCATCTTGAACTGCTGATGGGACGGGAGAAGCCCCTCTTTTCTGGTGCAGTGTAAGAGGACGGGCTGGGGCTCAGATCTGCTTTCCAGACAACTAATTTGTCAGGTAATGAGTAACTCTCGTGGTCACTGACTTTGATGAGAGCATATTAGGCTAAACACAATTATTTGATTCTATGATTCTATAATTCTATGATTTTATTTTTTCCCTTGGGGAAAAGAGAGAAAACCAGATAATTTATATGATTGTGTACATATATATTATTTTCTGGTTTAAAAAGCAGGAAATGTATCCAAAAAGGTCCTGGAAAATAAGGGACTGACAAAGGGAAAATACATGAATGTTTTCAAGTTCCTCTATAAAATATGTTTGCATAAACACACTGTGTGTAGTCAGAACTAGCCTATAGTTTCTGGAAGTATGTTAAACAAGGAGAGTGATATTTGCCAAAGCCTCTGTTATGGTTTTGGGATGTGCAGTCCTCTGCAGAAGGACAGAACTCAAATGAGGAAACACTTTGGAATGAACTCAGCTTGGAGGTAGTCCAAAAATCTTGTGGAATGGGTGGAGACAACAAAAAAAAAAAATTGAATTTAACCATTAAATCATCCAGCGACTTGGCATCTGCGGCATTTATCTTCTTGTCCCAAAGATAATAATGTTCCAAAGTCATAATGACATCTAAACATCTTTGATCACAGAGCAGACAAATTGGTCCAAAAATGCTAAATTTGGCTGTCTCACCCGGGTTATCCTAATAAATACTGAGTCAGCTTTGCAAACGGAGTGGTTTTCAAAAGCGTGGAACGAATGTAGATGTGCTTGACCTAAAAGAAGCTGGAGGTGTTAGTTGCAGCAGCCAGGGACCTCCACTTGCTTGAAAGCCAATTTATGATTCCTGGTTTTTAGGCTCTGGCATCTGTAAATGCTGGGAATATTTTTTTTATTTTTTTTTTTCCAGACAGACTCTAAAAGCTGCCTTCATAATTTTTCATGGACAATGATTTCTACTCACGCAGGGTTTCCACCCCAGTTTTTAGCACTTAGAAAAGCTAAGCCTGTGAGTGGGGAGAGGGAATGGGGTTGAAACTGGTTTCTGCTGGAAGGAGCCTCTGCCTTTTCCCCTGCCCGCTTACCGAGCTGCCCTGTAGCCAGGATCAGGAGGTCACTAGCGAACAAACATCAGAGAGGTCACAAAGACCATTAATGACACAACCAGCCCCATGCCATTTTTGAGATCCAGTTCCAAGAAGTGAGGGAAGCCAGAAGGCTGAAGCATTTCCATCCCATTGAGCAGGTATGAACTGGAAGCTCAGAAGACGGTGCAATTGCAATTATGGGCTTTCGACCTGAACCTTCCACTACTGAGTTTTTTGGTGCATGTCTGTGACCAGAACAGAGTTCCTCTGCGAGGCTACTCAAGTGGAAGGCATGAGCCAGCCAACAGTCATGCGACATTTTCTTAGCAGAAAATAAATTTAGATCCTTGCATTTTTATTTACTTTTTATTTGTTTTTCTAAAATGTTGGAAAGAAATGTGGAGCTTGGAACAGGATGATCACTGCAAGAAAACATGGCTGGATTTACTGCCCTGGCTACTCTGCCCCAAGGCCACAATTAGGTCTGGAATCCCATCGTGCTGGGCATTGTCCAAAGAAAGAGGAAGCAACAATCCTTGACTCTGCAGTATTGATTAATCTTTATTTGTTTGTGGAATTACTGGTTTATTATTAAACACTGTTATTTGCTTTAGAAGGCAAACATTCTCAATTTGGAAATAATGAGTCCAGGTATCATCGTAGCATAAACCTCACACTCCATATAAGCAACGTGGAAATATTTTTCTCCTTTTCTTGGGTACCTCATTGAAGTTTCAAGTTTTCAGGCAATCTTGGGGAGTTACACTTACGGCCAGGGAAAGCCTATGTGACCAGGACACAGGATTCCTGGCAGCCCCTTGGGAACCTGCATCCTGAAATGACATGCCCCTAAACCCATGTGAGACAGCAGCAGAGCTGGGACTAATGGGATCTCATATCCCAAGCTGGTTCTCTTGAAATAGCAGCTCTTGTTTCTGTGAAACCCCAGATATTCCGTGAATATGCCTCCACAAACTATCCTACTGCAAAGTACACTTGATTTACCTCCCAAGACTCTGGTAATCTCTATGTCCCTGCTTTGGCTGCTGGCTAAAACACCATTTCCTTGTCCGCCCCGTTGGTTTTGGCTTTCCCATCGCAACCCTCTTATCTCTTTTTGCTATCTCGTGATGTACAGGAAATTCAAAACTGGATGCAATCACAACTCATAATTTGAAATGCTAATCCTTGGCCTGTCACTCCAGCTGTAACACATACAGCCTGCTCTATTAAACTTTAATGTCTGCCCTAATAGCCATGTGAGACTAGAAATCCAGGGATTAGCTTTGATTCCAGTTTAACTACTGATAGGCGCCTGTAGTATTACAAAGGACTCTTTCTCTTCTGAGGAGCGCTGAGCATCTTTGTTTTGCTTTGTTTATAAGCTACTGAAAGTGGGTCCAACACAGATTTTTCTCCAGAAAGGGCTACTATAAACTGGGTTTAATCTGGCCGAAGAATGATGCACTCAGAGCAGCAATGACTCCATTTCTTACTCCGTGTGTATCTCAGGGAAAAAAGGTGAATTTTCTTCAGCTGTGACATTCGGGACCATCTGGATTCTGTGAGTGGGTGGAAGATTGGGAATGAAGCAACTGGATTGTGTAAGATGAGTAAAAACCTGGCCCTGCTGAAACCAAAGGTAACATTTCCTACTGACTCCAGTAGGGCCAACATTACCTGTGATATTTTGAATTGGGCTAATGGCGTTTTCGTTGTCCAAATAGGTGCTGGCAAGGGAGGTGATTCTTGGGTTTGGTTGTGTCTCTCAGTCATGTGAATGCTGTCTTCATGTGGTGTTGGTAGGAAGGCTGAGGAAGGAGTAAGAGCAGCAGTCTGGTGTTGTTCTCCTGTGTCACCTGTAGGCAGAGTTTGTAGGCATACGGTCCTCTGCACAGTTATTACTCCTGACTTCAGGGCTGGAAATCATGGAATCGTAGAATCATTTAGGTTACAGAAGACCTTGAAGATCATTGAGTCCCACTATAAACCTAAGATTGCTCGGTCCACCATTAAACCACCACCTTGTCTACAAGCAGGACGCTTCTATAATAGCTTCTGTGGATACAACAAGCCCTGTTTGGATTGTGGACTGGGAGCTCACCTGGTGAAAATGTCTTCTTTCTTTTGCAGAGGAAAATCTGGTGACTGTTGAAAGAATGAGGTTGCAACTTGCTCTTCAGCATGGAGATCTTGCCACCATAGTGCAGGCCTCTGGTTATCCCAGGATGTGCCGTTGCAGTCTGGCCATCCATACAGCTCGTCCCAGAGATCACCAAGGACAAGTGAGGCAGGAGAAACTGTTCCTGCAGGTACATTCAAGCCTGTTGGTGAGCAGAAGAGGACTGTGGAGGCTCAACAGATCCCCAGTGTGGCTGGAGGTCCATCTTTGGAAGCTGCTTGCAGAGATTGCATTTCTCTTTGTGGTCTGTAAAACCTCTACAGCTGGTTGGGGATGAGTTTTTATGAGGATGTTTTAAAATTTGGATCACATCAATGAGTTGAACCAGGAAGTTTTTGTTTGTTTGGGTTTGATTTTTTTTTTTTTCTTAAGAAATATATTATTTTTTTATGCAGCTTGCACTGGGAAAGATCTCTTGGGACCAGAAAAGCAGCTCTTCCGAAGCACACAGAGCCCAGAAAACTAAAGATCCTGGCAGGGTGACACTTCTCTGCCAAACCCTCTGGTTTGTAGACTTGCTCTGTGTGGCCTGAGTAGGAAACACAAGTATTACCTGGTGTTGCAACTTTGAGCTGGAGATACTCTGGATGAAGCAGAGTTGCCCGCAGCGCATCATTCTTTCCTCACAGTTGTTCAGAGAAAGATTTTACTTTTGCCTCAATTTGGAACAAGACCCTTTACTGAGGCTTGAGATTTCTTTTTATTTTTTTTATTTTTTTGCAAAACTGAATTCTTGTTATTCAGCCAGTCCTCACTCTCTTGAGGTTACGGCAACTGCCAGTCAGCTCCAGGTCTTCATTTTCATGCAGGATCTACCTTTTAGGATTTGGGTGCTCTTCTCTTATCAGTTGTACTCCAAAGCAGATGATGAGTTCAGATGGGATCTGGGGGATGACTCACCAATTTTTTCCCATCCCTGATAGATTTTGAGGCTGGTCTTTGGCTGTGAAAAATGCTGCCCCCTTTGAATCCAAGCTTATTGGCTTCCTGAGTATTTGATAGGGATTCAGTGTTACTTTTTCTTGAGATTATGTTGAATGGGTTCCTGAATTGCTGGTATGGATAGGTGGAAATTTTTAATGATGACTGTGTGTGGTTTATAGCTATTTTTGTGTATATTTTCAACAGCCACAATAGTTACGCCCATAAGCTGAAAAAAAAGAAATCTCTTTCCCGTCTGCTGGCTTTTCTTGCAGCTCATGTATGTTCTTGTTTATTCTGCCGGGTTTCCAAGATGGAAGTTTGTACAAACATTTTAAAGTTTTGAGAAACAACAACCAGAGGCAGAAGGAGAAAAAGAAAAACAAGGAGCAGGGCAATTGGCTCTCAAGTGGGTCTGTGCATCCTTTGCTTTAACATCCGAAGCTTCAAGCTGGCATCGATTTTTATAAGTCTTGGGAGATACAGAAGCTTCTATTTGCTGCTCTGTAACATGATGTTTCTTTCATATATACTCTTTGGAGTCCATCTCCCAGCTGCATAGTTTTGTGCTTCCTGCAGATTATGGACAAATGAAGGAAATAATCACAGCGGATGCCACCCAAATACCTGTGGGTGATCAGATAACCCAACCTGCTCTACGGCTTTAGGAAACCCTGAGTCAGGTGTTTGCTATTCAAAGATGTTTCCTGAAAAAAAAAAATAATTTCTGGGGTTTGCACACCCAAACTTATTTAATCACCTCTTGAGGCTTCAGCTGCAGAGAGACGAGCAATCTCCTGCTACACAAGGAGAAGAGGTTGAGAGGAGGGAGGTGGGTGAGCGAAAAACGCTCTCCAGATGGCACCAATGGCTGGGAGCCCTCTTGTGAGCCAATGAATTTTATACAAAAAGAAAAAGCAAGTGGAGCTTGTTCATCTGGTTTGCCACTTATGGCTGATCCAGAAGTATCTGCAATGTCCATCAAAAGTGCAGTTAATGCTGTTTTGTATAATTCACTGATTTCCATAAGATCTCCGTTGGCCATGCTACCGATGCAGGGAGCCAAGTGTGCCAACTGCTTTTTGGTATTAACTGTAAGTCGAAAAAAATAAGAGGCTGTCTGATTTTCATACTGGATCACCCCAGCTGCATATGGATGTTGGCATTAGCCGAGGGTGCTGGTTTGGTTATGGTCTGCAGAAGCTCAGTCAGATTTTAAGGGGCATTTCCCATCTTCCATGGGTTTCAGGCAGAGGGAAGCATGGCTTGGTCTGGCTGCAGCACTGCGGAGGTCAAGATCCCAATCCAAGCTGCTGGGCACAGAGGAGCACCCACCACCCATGTACTGGTGACAGAGGCCACAGCCAGTGCTGAGGGCACTGACAGACCCGAGCTGCCCAAACGGCACAAACAAAATAGCTGTGAGGAGGAGAACCACGGCCGATGGGTTGCCGATGGGTTGCAGCTGTCCTGCTGCCTCCCCGCTGCCCCCGCCCCGCTCCAAATGTAAATCATCACCCTTTTCCCTTTTAACATAACAGTTGTGTCATTTAAAAGCTCAAAGAGCTGAGAAAAAAGTCTACTTGTTTAGAGAAACCATTAAAACAAATGATGAGCATTTAATAAATGGGGAAAACTGTCTGTTTGTCATAACACAGAATTTTTCCTTTAACTAGCCAAACAACCTCCCAAAAGGTTACTCGTAGATGGGTGTGTTGGGGGGACATTTCCAGGGTCAGCCTGCACTGGGGTCCTTGCTGGGAGCCTTTGGCCCAAATCCTGGCCATAGTGAGCACAGATGGGTGGAGGGCTCAGGATGGGGTACAAGGCTGTGCTGAGATCCCCCTGGGGCGCACGGAGCACAGCAGCTTGCCCTGGCTTCGTGGTACCCTGCTGGGCTGGCAGACGAGGCCTCCACCCTGGTAGAAGAGGGATGGGAGCACAGTGCCTGGGTACCACCCCATTGTGCTCGGCTGTAGGGACCGTGCTTGGCTGCTCTGCAGGGAGGAGGGGCTGGTGTTTTTGTAAAGCATCCACACATCCCTTGAATAAACAAATAGCTTGGAGACTGCCCTTGGAGAGTAGTTCAACGTTTTTCTCGCTTCTCATGTGATATTTCTTTTTTTTTTTTCTCCCAAACATTCCCCATCCCGGGCTCCTTCCTCAGGTTGTGGGAACATTCAGGTTGGGATCTGCAGTGTATGGGCTGGCCTCTCTCCAGTTGTTTAACAGATGACTGCTTTGAATAGGATTATCTTGGACAGGCAGAGAATCATCTCTGCAGCGCCAGGGCCGCCTTCGCCCTGGGAGCGGGGAGAGACCAGGCCGTGCTGCGAGATGCTCACCTTGCTTTGCCAGCAAGCGTCTCCTCCAGACAGTGCATCCAAGCTCCGGAGCTCTGATCCTATCTTTAAGAGCTATTAAATTCTTGGTCCTTAAGAATGATTGATTGCCTTGTAATGAGCCTCTTTACCTTCAGGACTTACCAAAGTTTGGGAGAAAACCTGTTGTGTGTCTTGCTGCTTGGTGACTCAGCAGCCCGGAGGTAAATAAGTCCCCAGCTTTTAGTGCACAACATTCTGCAGTATGGTGGGATTGTAGCTCTGCTGGCCTGAAACTTGCCTGCTGGCTCTCATTTGGCTGCTGAAGGCATGAAGAGCCTTGGGGTATCTGCAGGCATGTTGTGCACCAGCTCCTGAGGGCAGCGGGCGCTTTCTGAGCCACCCCCTCTGCAAATCAGGAGCTTCAGAGTTGCAGGCTCCTAAGGAAAGGCAAAACCAGGTGGGTTCCAGCAAACACAACCCTGCCAAGCTCCTTGCTGTTGCCAATCTGGCCGTGGCATCCCTGCCACTGTTCAGCCACTTCTGATGGTGCCGAGGGCTACCTGCTGAGCACCTGGGACACTCATGTCATAAGCCTTAGGTGGAGGCTGGCCAACTTACTCGAAATATCTCAGCTGGTGACTGGCACCCCTACCGAGCATTCCCACAGTCTTCTAAAGTGCTTGGCGCTGGTGTTTTTTGCAAAGTAGCTGGCCAATGAGGGGTCACATTTTGTTTTGCTGTCATGCTGGAACCGCACAAAGCAGGAGGAAAAGGAAGAAGAAGATCTTTCCAGGTCTGTCTCCACTTTGACTGTGGATTCCATCAGCATGACAGAGTGAGAGCCTGGTGCAGCTTGTTGGATGAGGGTACGCAAGGTTTTGCTGAATCTGTGTAGATATGTGAATTTGGAGATGGTCATTTTTCAAGGTTGATTTGAAGACTTCTCTGTGCATTTCATGAAGAATAAATCCTGTGAAGACCAGGGTCAGAAATCAGATTCACCCCAGAAGGCATGGCTGTAGGGTCTACTGCAGGATTGCTGAGGGAGCGTTGGTTAAGTAGGTCAGTCAGGAAGAAGCTGGTATGAGATAAGCCAAATAACCTGACTTTATGATGAGGAAGAAGACAAAAGAATATGGCCCAAATAGGATTTTGGGCTACCCTAACAGAAGGAGGAAAAGAAAGAATCAGGGAAATGTCATAAGGACAAAACAAAAAGGTTTTGAAACAGCCTCAGCGTGTGGGCAAGAGTCAGATGTTAATCACAGCTAACTGCTCAATTACAGGCTTTGTGATAGGCAGATGGAGCAGAGGACGCTCCACTCCGAAGAGGTGACAGCCAAGGTGGAGACTCCTCTCCTCAGACACTGTCAACAGCCCAAAGATCTTGTCCTGAAATACAGAGTAAACCATTTTTCTTCCTGGCGCCATCCTCCAGTGAGCTGAGCTGGTTCTAGCCCAGCCTTCCACATCCAGCCAGCTTGAACCTGGCATTTGGGATAAAGCAAAGACAGATAAACCCTGAAGGGCCTCACTTAAAACTAAAAGCAGGGTTGAGAGGTGGTGGTTCAAGGGGACACTGCCCTTTGGGTGCCCCCTGTCCCCAGTGTGAATATTAACTCTCTTGATGAGAAAGATGCCGTGTCAGACTCTCCATTTCAGATCGATAATCAGTATTTTATTACCTCCCGATCACTGAAAAAAGAAGAAAATCCTTTTCTTTTAGCCTCCTTGGTTGGTTAACCTTGGAGTCCTCCTCGGTCAGAGGTGCAGAGACTTTTCTTTGTGAATCGGGAACAAATTCTCCAGCTTCTCTCCCACAGGTTTTAATCCCTTCTTTTGTTTCACCATGTGGTTGTATAAGCAGTTCCCTTGAGAACAGGGCTCCAGGAATATATAATTAAATCAAAAATTTGGCACTCATAAGTGATCTTATCACCTTGCTGGGCTTTTTTCAGGTCTTTGTGTGATATTCCTAAGGCCGCTCATTTGAAGTTATTTAATTACAAGGTCCCCACAATAGAGCCAGGGCCTTGGATGTTTTGTTGGTTTTTTTTAATGGCATATTATATCATGTGTTATGATGCTTTGTGCGCCAGGTGACCTAGGAGGGGCTGACAACCCTTCAGGACTGTCACTGACAGAGCTGACTCGGCAGAGGTTGTTTTTGCTATGAGTAATTACTGAGGTGAAACTCCTCTTCAAGCCTTAACAAAGCAAGTGGTTGAACCCCAGAAGAGCTGTCACCAAAAAGCTGGGCACTGGGGACCGAGCTGTGCTGGGGGCAAGAACAAAGGATAAAAAAAAAAGTCAAATCCTGTGAAAACTCCCATTCCCAGTGAGTTTCCCTGTATCCAACGCTGATCAGGGCACTGTGCCTTCTCCTGATGTTCGTGGGCGGTGGAGGCGTGCGGCTGCCGTGACCTTTGCGGGGTGGGACGGTTGCCCAATGCAGATTTCTCCATGGGTTGAACCTCTCCATTGTTCAGCTGGGAGCTGTGATGAGGTATCAGGGCGCAGCCCTCGCCCTTTAGAAGCCTCAGGGCCTGAGTTGACTAGGTGTGAAGTTGTTTGAGTACTTCAAGATGAAGATAAGATACGGAGATTTTAATAAACTCTCTTAGAAACCTGCCATCTATTGAAGAGCATTCTAGGTAATGGGATATACATGTTTAGGATGGAGCTAAAACTGGTAGGAAATCAGTGTTTTCAGAAGTCCCTCCTCTAGATTGTCCTCAAATCACCCAAGCACCTCTCCGCATCTTTCGGCGCCAAACTAATTTTGACAACTGACCTGCATCTCCTCCCCAAAGAACGCGCAACGTGATTGAGAACGCCGTGGAACGTGAGTGCAGTAACACAGAGGAAGGCATTGGCGTGGTGTGGTGGTATGATGACACAGTGGCACGGCAGCATGCCCGACACCATGCTTTCAAAACCCCAAAGCGTGTTTTGGTTTGGTTTTCTTAAGGAAGAATATTCTTCCAACCCTCATTTCCATTCCAGCTGCCAGAACCTTCACGGCTACTGGTCTGCCGGGGAGGTGAGAGCTGGGCTGCCGTGAGCAGCGTGAGGGGTGGGGATGGGCAGCTTTCAATCTCAGGTGAGATCAGGAGGAGCCACCAACCAACTGGAGACAGGAGCACAGACTTCACCCAAGGTTTCCCCTGCTAGATAATATTTTCCTAAATGCAGCCGAGCTGTATGTTCCCCTTTTGTCACTCTTTCACCCCATAAAATGTCAGAGAGCCCCCTGCACGTCTGAAATTTTAGGCTTTCAAACGTTGCACAATCTGCGATGGAAAAGAGCTTTTAAACTGATCTGTTTGCTTGAAAAATCTTCAGTCTCTCGGCGAAAGCTGCCCCTGGGAAACCCTTCCCCCTCTTCAAACAGCAAATCTGCCTCAAGAGCTTCAGCAGCTCCAGCACTATCTCTGGGCATGACAGTGGGTGGAAAGCGCTCTGCTTTCCGTTGGCCGCGTGACTTGGGGTAAGACCACTTCGCTGGTTTAATCCACCAACTAAGAACCTGCTGATGGATGTTCTGCAGCCTCCCCGGCACGATTTGCTGAGCAGCTGAGCCCGCAGATGATTTTTGGAGCTCCATCCCTTCGCTATGCCCAGGCAGAAAGGCCTCCATCTGGATCTGGGAGTGAGGTGCTAATGAAATAATAACTGAACAGAGATCAGCGTCCCCTTATGGAGTCGTTCTCAGGTCTCATTTTGTTGCTTTCCTACCTGCTTGGAATGCTGCTCCATTTACTAACTTCTTATTTGCTTTACTTCCAGCTTGCTTACCTATCATCGCTAATTACAGAACAAACAATTGCAGTAATACTGTAATGAATAGCAACCTTTTGGTTTTTTTTTTTTTTTTTTTTTTTTTTTTTCTGTGTAGGTACACCTGGTTCAAACATTTAAGATAAATGGGAGTGACTTTCCAACTCTCCTCTCCCTTGCCTAGCAGCAGAATTTCTACCAATCCATTCTGGGATGTTATGAGCAGGCAGCAGGAGGTTTTGCCAGGTAGGTAGAAGGAAAGGGTGTTCTGAGATCTCCCATAAGCACAGAGTTCAAGGCTGGCTGCTGAGCACCATCCTCTTCCATTTTATTTATTTTTTCCCCCCCTTGGCTTTGTGCTGGAATTATTGTGAGCACTTCTTTGTGATCCCAGTGATGCTGAGGGACACTAAGGCATAAAACAAGCCTTAGTGTAGCTCCAAATTCACAATTTCACCTTTAATTCTGAAAAAAAAAGGAGAAATTCGGAAGAGAGACTAAAACTTTTCCTGTACATGTACCCTAACACAACACAGCATGGGGGTTAAGCACAAGCAGAGCTTCATTGGTTCCGCTGGTGCTCCGTGTAAACTTACACATCCACGTAAGAGTCTCTTCCATCTGGATTTGGGATTACAATGGAAAAAAAGCCGTGTAAACCCACTGTTAAGAATAGCAATAAAAACACCTCACAAGCGAAGCTTAAGTCAGCCTGAAAATGTACCTAGAAATAGGAAATCGCCTATTGTAAGTGAAATAGGTGTCGATATAAAGCATTTAATTAAAAGGGAATTAGTGTTTCAGTTAATCTTGCTGTGGTTCCTTTTGTTCTTGTATGAGTTTGGGCAGAGACATGGCCCTGCCTGGACTGGGAAGGGCTCTGACTGGGACCGACTTCCACAGCCTTTCTGACAGGTATTTTGACCAGCATGAGATGATTCAGGAGAACAATTTGCTTTCAGTGAGTTACCACAATTTTTAATTTTCTTCTTACATTCTGTTTTACGCTAAGGATACCCAGCACCTCCACCCTCTGGAGCTACAATTCTGCCATGGATCTGCTTACGGAGATATGTGGTCTGCTTAATGGAAACAACCCCTCAGTCACCTGCTGAACTGGTTTAATATTCGGGTTTAATGTTATTTTGGTGTCACACTAACTGGTTGTGCACTAGGATAGACCAAGGGCCACTTTTTGAGGATGCAAACACCCATTATCTGTGAGAATAATTAGAATCATGGAATGGCCTGAGTTGGAAGGGACCTTAAAGTTCATCTCGTTCTAACCCCCCTGCCATGGGCAGGGACACCTCCCACTAGAGCAGGTTGCTCAGAGCCCCATCCAGCTTGGTCTTCAACACTTCCAGGGACGGGGCTCCACAGCTTCTCTGGGCAACCCTTTCTGGAGCTGTCTATTCCAGTGGACCATCAAAATCATTGCCAACTCTACAAATACTGAAATCATTTGACTTGCCCACTTTGTGTGATCTGGTTTCGTGTCTGTATTTTTACTGGTGTAAAGAGCGATGGAACACCAGTCCTGCTGCTGCTGGAGACGAGGAACAGTGTGGTAGATACCAGCATCCCATGCTTACATGAGCCATGGTGAAATGCTGGCCTGCAGCATGGAAATGCCTGGGATGAGGTGGTATCCCAAGGCTGACAAGGGCATGCTGAGGCCAGGCAGGAGGAAAGCCTGGGCGAGTGAAGAAGGAAGGACGTGCTGTCCTGGGCGGCCAGGAGCAGGAATTGTGCATCGTCCTCGGGTCACGGCTCTGCCTTGCAGGAACAGCTTTCATCACTCAGCCTTGGTGTTTCTGCAAGAGTTAAAAACATCGACCTGCTGGGACGTGTCAGCAGCCTCCAGAGGTGAAGGAAAGACCAAGGCTGGGGTGGAGCCACCCGTGCTCCTGCCACCAGAGTATTTCACAGGGCACGGCATCGATGAGGGCTCCTGGTCCTTGTGCTGGTTGCTTGTGCAGCTAGAAGAGGGTGCACAGGCTGTGTGCTGTGTGGGTGCTCCCCTGCACCCACCCTGGGTCCTGTAACAGCTGCCCCAGTGCCCAACCTTCCCTGGTGCTGCTGACCTCTGGCGATGATTTATCACACTGGTGATGGTGCACCCACATGGTTCACAAGCAGGAGGGGATCCTCCAGGCTCGTAGGAGGAGGTGTCTGTGTGCAGGTCCTAAACTTCATCTGGCTTTGGGACTGGAGCTCAGAGTGTTCCTCTCCCACGTGAAGGTGCCTGCCAGGCTGGGTGCTGCAGGGGCGGTGGGTGGAGAAGCCTCCTCTGCAGATGCCGACGCAGTTTACGTGTGAGATAAGCCTTGAGCTGCAGAGCACAGAGAGGAGCAGAGAACTTCTGGGAATTTTAGACATCTGGAGAACTTTAATGTAGAAAACACAGATGTTTATAGATACTTGCTGTAAGGTCAGGGAGGTTCGAAGATCATAATTTCGTGCTTGGGCATCTAAGTTCTTTTGCAGATTTCTTGGCTTCACCGTTTGCTTCTGCAATGGCAGAGGAATGATTTGAATTAAAGCAACCTCCAGGTTGCTCAGGGTAAATGGGCTTGCTACAACCACACGGAATCTCTCTGCGTCTCACTTTCCTCTTAATAAAATTAACATATTAATAATTACAGAAGAGCTGGGATGATCGTTACCGTGTGGCCAAAGTCTCAGACTGGGGTGTGAAGTTGCAGAGGAGTTCAAAGCACTGTTACCGTCAGCTTATCACTCGTTGCATTAATCCAATTAATTCATGCCCTTTTAAGACGTTAACTGGCGTCTAATATTAAATAAAGCACGTTATGCTTATAGCCACAGTACCTCTCTTATTATTTTGCGTGAGAGCAGCTCTCTTCATTTGGTCACCACCAGGACAAATAACATCTAATGCGGATATTTCACCAAGAAGCAACGAGTGTGACTTCCTTGACTTGGATAAATTGCTCTGGGCAAAAAAAACCTTCTCACAGCTCCGAGTACCAGTGAACACCAGGGGAACTGGAGTGGGGACAAACATGAAGCAGTTCCAAATGGGAGCTTGGAGTCAACGCTATCCCTTCGCCATTTGGTTACAATACCGCCTTTTTCTTTGAAATAAGACTTAGATAGGATAAATTCAAAATATTACCCATTAACTAGGTAAAAAAGCTAAGCCCTCCTTTCCTCCACAGGTCCAGGGGAGAGGTGATTTACTGTAGCCCCAGCACCATGGGTGTGTTCTGGGGCAGCAACACATAGACACGCCATTGATAGTTCTGCCTTTGTTTTGATTGCTTCCAACTGCAGAAATGAGTGAGACTTAATTGGCAGGAATGACCTCATTCCTGGCTTGATGAAGGTCTCCATATGTGTTTTACAAATAGAGTAGTCTTTTCAGCTGTTTTATCACTTGGAGGTTTCAGCAGACTAAATATGATTTGTGGTGTTTTGCCTCTTTCCCCGAAAATGGGGACTACTTCTGATCATCCACCCTCTCTTCAGCCGAGGTCACCGGCACGTCAAGAGCCGTCGGGAGCACTGCCTGCACTCACTGCTACCACTTTGGTGGCTCTGGAAGTGGCCAGGCATCATCCAACCCCTCCCTGGGGTGTTTGCCCAGCCTGAAGAGAGGCTGAGGGAAGGGTTCTCATAAGGTTTGCATATGGCAGTTGGCAGCATCAGCCCCATCCGCGTGGCGTGACCGAACAGGGCTGTGTGCCGATGTCTGCAACGGGCTCCTGACGGCATGGCCAGGGCTTGCCCCGACAGCACTCGCGGGCGATGGTTGCGTTGGCTGCCGGCTGAATTCCCCCGCTCCCTTTCTTATTGTGTTGTAGTAAAGGAAGAAAGCAAACAGATGTGGCAAATCAGGCTTTTGCTAATTATTTAGGCCGCAGTGAGGGGCCTCTTGCGGCGTTGGGAAAGACTCCCAGGGGCACCTCCATCCTGGTGAGCTGCTGGATCATCCCCCTCCATGCCCAAAGGTGGTAGCTGAAGACGAGCTTCAGCACGAGACCTGCCACCCGTTTAGTCCTCCCAAATCCACCCAGTTTTCAAGGTGGAGTTGGAGGTGGAAAGATGAAGAGTAGTTGGATGATGCTGGTCAGGTGCTAAGCTGTGAAACCTGGAACAAAGGAAGTGCCACCTCAACGTGAGGAGACACTTCTTTCCTGGGAGGTTGATAGAGCCTGGAACAGGCTGCCCAGAGAGGTTGTGGAATCTCCTTCTCTGGAGACTTTCAAAATCCACCCAGATCTGTTCTGGACTGCCCTGGGTGATCCTGCTCTGGCAGGGGGGTTGGACTTGATGATCTCTAGAGGTCCCTTCCAAACCCTACCATTCTATGGTTCTATGATTCTATGAACAGTGCTTTTAAAAGAGAATGTCAATCAAAGAGTAAAGCAAAAAAAAACAACAAAAAGAGACAAATAGAAATAAAATCAAGTCCTTGTGTGTTAAATACTCTGCTTGCTCCCCTCTACATCACTCCAGCTCTCTTTGTTTTCATGTGCCTGTATTGCTTAATCCAAGCTTTCAGAAATGATGAGCTTGGCTTAAAACTAGAGCTGAGAAATGTTTCATATCAAGTTCTTTTATTCTCTCTCTGAAAGCTTGAACATTTTGCACTCGTGTGCCTTTCAGGAAGGCTGGAAATGCATTAAAATAAAAGATGAAAGCTTAAATTGTTAGGTTAAAAACTGATCCGTGCTCTAAATCACCAGTAAATAAGGATGATCCACGATAAAATGGTGAGAATCAAAAATACCATTAGACATTTACAGAGATAAAGAGGAAAGGTTTATTTAGGGGGATTCTCATGTCTTAGCATTCGGTATTCGGAGCTGTCTAGAGAGAAACATGCTGATTTCCTCGGATTACTTGATCATGGTTCACTGAGTTCAGGTTTTCTTTCCTTCTGCATTTTGCTGCTAATTCAGTAGCGGTGAATATTCTTGTGAATGAATTCACACAGCTAAGTGTGTTTTTTGAGAGAAAGAATATATTTTCTAACAAAGATCATTTCCTATCTGAAGTGTAGACAAAAAAAAAAACGCAACAAAAAAAGCTGGGGTTATATATTTGTTAGTTCTGAATATTTTGAAAAACAAGCACAATAGGAAAGCCAGCCTGAAACAGCTGGATGTGAAATTCCAAACATCAGAATTTGGGATTTTTTGCCAGACTGGATGCAGCCAGAGAAGCCAAGGGAAGATTTGGATGAAGTGCAGGATGGGCTGATTCTGCTTTAAACCCTCAGGCTGCTTCAAACAACCCTTTTGAAAGATGAGGTCTCTGTCTTGTAGCCAGATCTGCCATGAAAGGCACTGCTCCCATCACAACTCAACCCAAATTATTTTTGGGAACGGGGGATCCGTAGCAAGGATAAATGGCACCGTGAGGGCGTTTTACAGTTGTCATATGTGGAAGGATGGTTTAACACCACCCCTCCCTGGGAAAACCCAAGGACAGGGTTGGGGCGGGACAGCCCGACAGACAGGCTTAGGTTCATCTTGAGGAGTACTAAGGTGTTGCAGCCCTAAGTGAGAAATTACGGTGTATTGTGTCTGCAGCAAAATGTCAACGTGGTGTTTCCCCTGATGGAAGAAAGGCAGAGGCACTACAGTCAGTTTTTCCATGTGCTCCTCACCACGAGGGAGCCTGCTGACATTGAAGGAAATCCTTCCTGTGGCTGGCGGGGAGATAAAACCCAGGGTCCATTTGTGAGTAGAAGGGTTTTGGTTGGGGATGACATGAAGCACGCTCCTGCCCTGCTGAGGTGGGAAGAGAAAAATAGCCAGAGAAACCTCTGCTTTTGCCTCTTTTGGAAGTGACAGCAGTAGCTTCCCAGCAAACGGAGAACATTTCAAGGCAACACCTGAGATGTGTGCTCACCTGGAGCAGAATACCAGGCACCACCAGAGAGTATTAGCTGGATTTTTCTCTCTGTGTAAGCAGAGGCCGGTGTCAGGGTAAGTAAAGGAGCTCTTCTCCTGAAAATCATCACGGATCCAGCTCTTCGCAGATGTTCTTTCATGGAAGAATAAAACAATCTGCTGCTGTTTGCAAACAGGCGTTTCAGTGCTCTCCTGGATGCTCAGCCCAGCAAAGCACAGGTCCTCCTGGGTCAGGGCAGGTGGGTGCTTGGGCATGTCAGGGAACATGTCCATTGGGTGGGGGATGATACGGCCAAGTGAAGAACTCCCTAGAAGTGCCAATCCTCAGCGGTGAGGGGGTTGCTACCAAGGGCACAATCGATCGGCTCTGGGTGACCCAGAGCTTCCCTACCCTTTCTCAGCCTGTAAAAACACCGACCGTGCCTCTCCATTTGGCAAAGGTTAGCTACTGGGGAAATGCAAGGACTATCAGTTAAGGTTTCCTGGACAACTCACATGCCTGTCCCAAGTGGATCGGAGAAATATTCTTCTTCTCTCCTGCCTTTTGTATCGAAGCCGCTCTTTATTCAGCCGATTTCTCGGGAGAAATCTGGGGAGAGGGAGTGTGCCTGACAGCGATGTGAGCTGAATAACAATCCTTAAATCCCCTCCTTGCATCAACTTCTGCTCCTGCTGTTCCGTATTCTCTGTGGCAGCAACATTTGAAACAGATTTTCTGGGCGCAGAAAAAAAGAAAACTGGAACGGCCCTCTAGATGCCAAACGCCAGAAAGTGTTTTCCTCGCTCAGATAACGTTTCTGATTTTGTTAACGAACACCCGGGTTTCCCTGAAAGCTGTAACCATCGTGGAGTTTTTATAATAATGTTTGCATTAGGCTTCTGGTGGGCTCAGGCTTTTGGAATTATATTTGAGCTTCCTTAGCTTTCAGCACCATTAAGCATATTTTCAAAACACATTAAAAGGAATATGTCAGCTCGGTTTAGGCTGAAAGTTGCGTTGGGAAAGGAAAAGAAAAGTGGTCACAAGAAAGAATTTTTACGAAATATAAATGAAGCGGGAATGTTTTCATTAAAGGGAAAAATAAAGAAAAGATGTTATTCCAAAATAAGTTCCTTTCTCATTTTTTTTTTTACCTGTAGACTGGGCAACTTGGACACATTAACTTTGTGCTTGTGAGTGAGGAAATCTCAGTGACCGAGAACCCAAACTGCTCCAGGTGATGTGAAACAAAACTTATTTCTGGAATGCAAAAATATTTTCACTATCACCAGAAGCACCTGCAAGTTTAAACTGCAACATTTATCTGAAACACAGTTTGTTTCCTTGGCAAAGAATGTAGGAAATTTTCCTTTCATTTTAACATTGGCATCAATTAAAAGATCCAGACTCTTCCCAAACTCCAGTCTGTAGTCTTCAACCTCCAGTTTCATTACCGAGAAGCTTAAATTCTCAGTGCTTGCTCTGCACAAAGATTACTAGGACAATGCTCTGCTCCTTTTGCTGCCCTTTGTTTCTCTTTCTATACCTCTGAAGAATAATCTGTACATGGTTCAAAAGCAAAATGGGAAAGCAGTGCTGGATTGCACAAGTGGAAGGAAAAGCCCAGGAGCTGGACGCAGGATCCTGCAGAACAGGCCTGGTCCTCATCCCCAGCTCCAGCCCAAGCCTGGGCTGAGCACCATGACCTGGTGAGGTGAACTGGTGTGTGGCAGCTCCGAGCGTGGGAAAGAAGAAGGTACACGAGGAGTGGGAGATGTTGATGGTCTCTCGCCTCTTGGGGCAGGCTGATATCTTGGGTGGTTGTGCCTGGGGTTGTCCTCTTACCAAGTCCCTGTGTCGAGCTCAGAGGAGACCTGTGTGCTTCACTGTTGATTTCTCCTCTCTTGGGAAATTATTGTGTGACAGCTCATGCATTTTCCATGGCTTCCAGTTGCAACAGGCAATTGTGATAGAAGAAGGGTCAATATCAGTGGCAATAACGGCACAAATCCTCCAAGAAGATGTCTAGAAGCTCTGCCGCATAAGGAACCCGTGGCCTCCAAAATGTGAAGCCTCCTTGAAAAGCATAAGGCACCGTTGTGTGGCTGCCCTTTATATAAATTTCTCTTTAAATCTCGCAGCAACTAATGTAATAATAGACGAAACCATGTGTTGTGCTGCTGCTTCTCTGTATCATACCACTGTTTTTCTGCTGGATTTGACGCCAGGCAGGTCTTCCTTCTGGGCTGCTATGAGAAGAGGAAAGGCAAGAGGTAACCCTCTAGCCCTGCCACGGCTTCTCTGATTTTTGTAAGAAGGGGCACAGTCAACAGCTCCCTGTTTGCTCCCCCTATAAACGGCTTAATATGGAAAACACGAGCTCTGGGTGCTACCATACCCATGTATGGTGAAAAGGAGTGACTTCCCCAAAGCAGAGGCATAAATTCTGCTTCCTACATATGCAAAGAGTTAAAAAGATGATAGGAAGCTCTGGCCCTCTCCTTGTTTGGGTCAGCAGTATAGGAATGTCCAGTTATAAATAGGAGAAAACGCACTTTTGGGAAGATAAGGAAAGCAGCAGTTCACAGTCATTTAGGGGAATAGCAGTTTTTTCCATGAAGCTGGAAAATCACCTTGAACGTATTGGAAGGGCAAGAATAAAATAATACCGAAGAAGGTGATACCTTTTAAGTCTCTAAATACGTGTTTATCTACCCATGGATGTTCAAGCTAAGTTTTAATATTTGATTCTTCATAACAAAATAGCACAGTCAATATAGAATTATATAATGGAATATATTATTTAAATATTTTGTAACATATGGGTTTATAGAATAACATAGCACATCATTAATTACATTATTGATTCTATTATGAATATATGACTATTATGTATTGACAACATAGAGCTGATTAATAATATACATCCTGACGCTGCTTGGAGAAAGGTAATGTTGGGAAAAAGAGATAATATGTTGGAAGATAACTCAGAACTAGCACAAAAAGGTTTTGTGTTAGCTCCATTTAGAAATCTGGCCTGATCTGAGCATACACCTTCAATCATCAGGTTTTAAAATAAGATTTTAAAACGCTGAGGTATTTCCTTAAGGATGAGCAAATCGAGTATTTCCACAGATATGAACATCTTAAAATTTTCTTTTAGTAGTTTAAACAGAATTTAAATTTTAATTCAAATTTCAGCAAGAAAAATTTTCTCATGGTATATGAATCTACCTGCCAAGCTCCAGGAGGAGGGCTTTTGTGTTAAGCTATAGCATTAGAAACCTCCATCCCTGAGGGAAAGAAGAAGAGCTTAAAAGATATTAATTCCTGTCTGTTTACACAACAGATCCTAACAACTCCAAGGGGACTGCTGGAATTAATTGGGAGAGTTCTCTTTGCAGTTAAAGGTCCCTAAATACGTATTTACCTAATCCAGGCTTTGAGCATTGCTCAGATGTTTGCCTGGGATCAGCTGGAACAGCTCTGGGGCTACAGGCACCACGGTGTGTCCCGACAGTGGGTCCATCTCACCCGACGGCGCCTCATGAGGTGGATCTCCCCAAGGGCACCGTGACCGTGCTGGACCTGGCTACGGCAGCATCCTTTCTGCATCCAAACCCCTGCACTGCTGGCAACCAGTGGCTTCACCAGAGGAACCAGCTTGGAGGCTTTTTGCCCATTTCCTTATGTAACTTCACTAGCGATGGCTTCGTTGCTGAAGGATCTCCCTGTTCGCCTTGGGAAAACTGTCTCCCCAGCCTTCAGAAGTGGCTTCCTTAGGTAAATCCCAGCATCTTCAAGGAGAATTGGGGTAATTTCCTATTCCAGGGCTGGGTTTCACTTGGAAGTGTCCCAGGTAACTCTTGGTGGTTGGATTTGAACAGCAGCACTCAAGTGAGCGGCAGGGGGGTTTGCAGCCTGTTTGTGCGGGTGCAGAGTCTGAGGGTAGGGGTGAATTCAGCCCCTTGTCCACACAGGCACAAGGAGGCTCCAGGTTCGTGGTCCCTTTGAGTGGAAAGGGATGGGCAGCACAGTCATCAGGCAGATGCTGCCCGAGCTGAGATGACAGACTTTGTGACAGTGTGAACATCTGCCTGTAGCACACCTAAATACTACCCGTATCCACAGGATACAGAAATTATTTTGCAACTTTGGTCCGGGCTCGTTCTGTGTAACTAAAGCCCAAACGGAGTGACATCAAGCTACAGAATCTATAAAGTGATCTTTGTTCTGACTTTTATTGAGGATGCTGTTCTCTGGGAAAAAAGAAAAAAAGAATATATTCAGCAACAAAGTGGTTAAATCAAAATAACAAGGGCGATTTGTCTAGTAGCTTTCCCTGGCTATACTCAAGGGGGGCATATCTACCTATTTGTCAAGTCATTGACAATAGCCTATTTCTTTCTTCCTACCCATATGCTTTATTAAAGAAACACTTGACCTACCTGTCATATCAAACTGCTTCCTTTATCCAAAACAGAATAATATAGACATTTCCCTTAAGGGAATCCTGATGCAAATACATAAGGACAGGTTGCCAATTTGTTGAGCGTATTAGGGTACAGAAAACTGTCAAGGGAAACAGCTGTAATACAGACTGTTCTAACAAGCTCATTTTTTCTTTTTTTTTTTCCTTTTTTTTTTTTCCAGTGGTACTTTTGGTCTCTCTTTAGTTTATATTATACGATTTGTACGTTCCAATTTTTATGGACAGCTGTCAGCCGCAACCCGTCTTTTTCACTCTGAAAAAAAAAAAAGGAAACCTTCAGATTCCCTCTGATCTATTGTTCCTTTTTTTGACAATAGCTGTCGCAAACCCTCCAGCTGCACATCACTGTGGAGAAAGTTATGGGATAGGGGAAGGAAAAAGCAGCAAAGCTTGTGATGGAGAAGGCTCTGGTTGTGATTTAAGACACATATTTTCACATAAAGTCACTTAAATAGAAGGTGACACTTCCCATTTTCACCTGTCTGCTTCTGTGTGGCGGAAAGTGCTCACTGTCCTCCCTGGGAAGAGGGGTTTGGGCAATAAGTCAACTGTATAATAATACAGAGAGGTCCAAATACGACGTTTTGTCGCACCAAGCTTTGCTGTAGCTGAGCCACGGGAGCCCAACTGCAGGAATTCGTGATTCCCAGCGCACAGTGGTTAATCCTGAGCCACTCAGCCCCTGGCACTGGTTTTGGTGCACAGGTCCAAAACGTCACCAGCTTTCCAGCGAGGCGTTTTGGTGATGTTGTACAGATCCTCATCACTTTCCAAGAGAAATCCATAATTTTCAGCAACTGGAATCTCCTGAGACCAGAAAAGATTAAGAGCCAAATCCATATAATTAGAGGTCTCCTTTGACTCGTGGACAAGGCAAAGGCTGTGCTAGAGGAACAAAGGGTAGATTAAAGAAGTTAGTCCTGTTTCTCTGGGGCTGCCGCTTCCCTGAAATCGCTGGGGTTACCCCAGAGATTAATTAGTCAATTTGTGCTTGTTTGCATAAAGGATGACATAGATCGTCAGCTGAACGAACAAAAGTTCAGGCAGTGCAAGTCAGGGCAAGAAGGGAGAGATTTAACCATGTCTGCACCGAGGTCACAGCTCGGACTGATCCAGTAGCTGTGCCGGCGCATCGTGCCTACTGTGTGCTTCTAACCAGTGACCTGCCATGAGAGGCAACCACAGGCTTCTGAATCGCTAATAAAAGTCAGATCACCCTAAAAAAAATGTCCTTAAAGGGTCGTGCAAATCTTTGGACAGAGAGGAAAAGGAGCACTGGGATGAGTGCCTGAAAGGGTGCACAGCAATGGTCTGGTGCTTCCCCTGGTCTGAGCTTCTACCTCATTCCTGCTTAACAACCCAGCAACGTGCCCTCACACCCAGCCTTGGGATCCTCTTCCCATAGGTGTAAAAAAGTGATTCCTATTCCTGTCTTTTAATGTAGAGCGTCCGGATGAAGACATAGAGCAGTAGGTGGCATCCTGCTCCTGCTGAAATCCTGGGCAGCTTTCGCGTGCCCCTTTTCAGGGCCAGGAGCTCTCCTGTCTGTTGAACATTGTCACTGTGGCAGGAAGGAGGTTTGGTGGGCTGGTGTCTCTGCTGTGGGCCAGGCTGTCAGGGGCCTTAGGGGACATTTTGCTGGCACATGGTTTATGGCAGAGAGCTGTCAGAGATGGCACTGGGTGAGGGTGTAGCCAGAGAGGAGGAGAAGAAGATCCTAAAGGTGTATTTGTGGCACTCACACTGTGTGATAGTTTGATGTCATCAATAGACTTTCTATAGCAGACACCATCCAAAACAGAAAGGAAGTGTTGCCATCAAAATTTAACAGAGTGGAGATGGCAAAAAATAGCTGCTTGTTCCCTTGGGGTGCTGCAGAGAGTAGAGGAGAAAGGCCATCAAACACTGCTTTTCTCTTCTGGCCTTGTACGGAAGAAGTTAGGAAGAAGTTCTTCCCCATGAGGGGGTGAGACACCAGAACGGGTTGCCCAGAGAGGTGGTGGAAGCCCCATCCCTGGAGTTTTTAAGGCCAGGTTGGATGGGGCTCTGGGCAACCTGCTCTGGTGGGAGGTGTCCCTGCCCATGGCAGGGGGGTTGGAACTGGATGATCTTCAAAGTCACTTTCAACCCTGATGATTCCATGAGTCTACGATACACACCCCCAGCACATGCTTAACACCCCACAGCATTTTCAGTGAAAACATCGTCTCGTTTCTGTGCATGTTTTGAATCTGCAACGCATTTTCTGAGGCCAAACTGTAGCTCAGACGTAGTGAGAAATGTCTGTAATGCTGGGACTGGAGTGAAGCCAAAAGCTTCTCCTCTTTTACCCTGCCACTGATACACACGATGACACTTGATTGCTTGTCTAAAAAAAAGACTTGAATACCCAGGGTGGTGGGGTGGGGAGGAAGGTGTTCAGGGTCACGGTGTGGCCTGGTGTCTGCAGGATGGCTGCAGGATGTTCCCAAAGTTAGGCAAGTTGGAACAACCCCAGTGAAAGATGGGAGGGAGGGGCTGCAGCAAAGCCTCCCAGGGACCAGCAACAGCAGCAGCAATTAAATGTTGATCAAATATTGTCCTAGGAGCTGCTTGTCCAAGACATTTGAGATACCCAGTGGGCGAGATCCCCTGGAACAAGCTCTATGTTCCAGCAAGGATCTGAGTCACGGGTTCTGAGGAATAACTGCTAATTAACATTAGACAATTGTTTCCTGGGGGAAGTCTGAAAAACAACTATGGCTCAACCTTGCCTTGGAAAAGCCACATCCTACTAACAGGGGATTTTTATCAGTTTTTCTCAAAGGGCTTTCAGGTGTGAGTCCTGAAACGTTCAGGCAGTATCGGTGTAAGCACATTGATTCAGGGATTTTGTATTTTGGAGAGAAGCAGTTCAAGTATTGCAGCATCTTCAGCAAAATCACACCAGGCACTGCTTATATCACAAAGAAGCTCATTTGGTTTTAATCCATCCTGTACCGTAAGGTTACAGCCTCTTTTAGTTCCTGCTTGCTCTTTAGCTGCTGGTTTGTTTTTTTTTTTTTGCTTTGTTTTCTTGGAGCTTGTGAATTGCAAGGTCAAGCTAAAGTCAAACTTTACCATTTCGGTGATGAAACGCAAGCAGATGTGGCTGTTTCATGCGACACTCTGCTGGGATCCGTGGGTGGTGCCTGGCACCTCAGATCACATCCGCTCCTCAGCTCAGCGCTGCCAGTTCTCCCATTCAGATTCCAACGTGGGTGCCAGGCTGGCCAGTCTTCATCCCAGGAAGGTGACCAGGGAAAGTGCTTCAAACTTCAGTGCCTGCACAGTTGCTGTTTGCTTGGCCTTAAGGAGCGTAGGCGGGTCACCGGTGGTTTGTGACGGTGTTTTTCTTCAGAACATTTTGTTGCATCAGAATCTGATTTCCTCAGGGACATCAGGCTCTGCCTGCTGCCAAGGAGCTATGTGGTGCCAAACTGCCAATTATGTCAACCTTCCTCTGGCTCCATCACTTTTTGTGGATCTAGTCATCTGCCCTCTCCATGCCTTGTGCAGTTTGCTTGGCGTTGGGCAGGATGGATTCTCCTACCTGAAACAACTAAATTAACTCGCCCAGCCCCAGGCTGCTGCACTTTTTCACGGAGGTGATCGAGCTGCTCATTGCTCTAACGGTTTGTGTCCGTTTGTCTCTTCCCACTCATGAAATAAAAGGCTGAGGTTAAGCATATTCCCACTCAAGAAATAAATCACTGAAGTTAAGCATATGGCTCAGAGCAAAGTACCCAGTATTAGCCATTCCTCCTGGGACTCCTGTCCTCTCCTCCAGCCAGCTCTTGCTCAGGGTGTTACCCCATGTTTGATAATCATCGATGGATTTCGCCACCATAGAGCAAAACATCCAGAGTCTACTCCTGAGTTTGCCTCTAGATATAGAAATAAAAGCACAACCCACTTAGAGAGGCAAGATGGGTTTGGCAGAGGATTCCCCCCACTCAGCACATCGCACACCACGGGTCTGGGTCACTTGGTGCTTTGCATTCATAGGTTTGAAAACCTCATTAAGCTGTGAGACTGGTAAAGGGGTGACTCTTACTGGTTTCTGTTCATGATCCCATGGTGTGCAGAGAAGCTGCAGTGTTTGGAAGTATTTCTCGTGGTTGTCTTCCTGAGGTTGTTCATTATCTAGGCAGAAAATGCACATAAAATTGTTCTCTTTTGTGCCGATGGTGAGAAGTATAAGGTTGGCAGCACTGCTGAGAATGAATAAATTTCTCAAAAAAATTGAGGAGGAGCCCTGAAAATTTTTAATCTCTTGGTTTGTGTACACAGGCTTCTGTAGCCTGTTCATAGAATGGGATGCAAAAGCTTCATATCAATGAAAGCTATCCGAGTAACACAACGCAGTGTATTCCTCCCTCGGAAAAAATCACAACCAGACAATATTTTTCCACCTACTTCCAACCTGAAATACTTTTAGGTCTGGGAAAAAAACGTGGTTTTTTTTTCTATTATTTAAAAAACATATTCCCAGAAGAATACCAAACCCTAAAATCCTTCTGAAAATGTGAAGTGATTTCTAAATAGAGAAAAAAGAGGACGCCGGCTCGAGCCCTCTGCGTTGGTCAGCAGCGATGCTGCGAAGCCAGCCTGCCCTCCTCTCTGCAACGCTCTCCCACTATGTTTCCCTCCAAGGCCTTTACTTCAGGTTGTTTTGTTTCTATTAGGATTAGCCTGACCCACTTAGAGGTCTCGGAGTAAAGGCCGTTTAGGTCCAAGGGCTGACTGTGTACACAGGGCAGGGGAGATGGTGTCCCGTGTTTCAGGAACACGGCGGTTTTCTCGCCGAGATGCGTGGAGCTGGAGCTGCTTCCAGACACGTGTTTGTAATTTCTTGTTTGCTCTGCCTCGGTTCGGAAGAAATGATACATTTTTGTGATTTGCCTGCTGAAAAAGGTTTCACACTTTCGGGTACCGGCGTTCGATTAGTTTTGATGCTAACCACGGTAGTACAAGTCTGACTTCCAGATTGCTTTCCAGCGTGACGCTAAGCAGCCACCCATCTCCGAGGCTGAAGAAATTCACATGTGCATTTGATTTTTCCTTCTTATGAAGATCCAAAGTAGTGCGAAATGATTGCCACCAAAAAAATTAAAAAAAAAAAATCACATTTCTCATCCCTTCGTTTAGGGTGTTGTCTGTGTGAGAGTATTCTAGTAAATAGGGTGGGATCTATCGAGAACGGAGTAGCTTTAATTCCTTCTTTTATCCTCTCCATACACTTGTTATCTGCCTGAGCAATTTTTACAAACTTTGTTCAGTGAAGATCTGTCTTTGTCAAGCGTGTGTGATTTAAAAGAGAGTTACTTGACTTCAGAAGGAAAATTACTGGGAATTCTTGCCCAGAGATAACATAATATGAAGATGACAGAAAAAAAAGGAAACTAGCATTTCTATCACCCTTTTTCCCTGCCTACTAATGGTTTTGATTCTCATTATTTCTCAAATTCCAAGAGTAAAAACCCTCCAGGGTACCAATTAGCTGTGCCCAGCCTGGATACGACTGCTCTCATCCAGGACATGTTTTGAGAGCTGAAGCTCTCTTTGGGAAAAGGCAATTTGTGTGCAGCTACGCTCGGTATTTTTCAAGGATTTAATTTTGTTAGGAAATAGAGATGGACTGGTACTTAATTTAATTAAAGCCAAAGCTTTTTATTAATTGATTTTAAATATAACCAATTACCATAAATGGGAACCTGGGATCTGTGTTTGCAGAACACTTTTCTCTGCCTCACTTGTATTTTATTAGGGGTTACACCTTCTTCAGATAAGTGGCACTTTCAATTTACTTCTGAACGAGTTTCTTGCCTTCTCTACAACCTTTTCCATCTGCTTTTGCATTCTTTTAAATTTAGACCACTGAGCAATGACAGCAACAGAATTTACGACAGCGTGCAACTCTATTTTACATTCCTGCTGCTTAAGCGCGCCGTGTATTTAAGGCACATTTTCTTATTTCAAACAGCAAGCGCAGATAATTTCATGGCTAAACCAAGAACATTTGGGGTTAGAGCTCCTGGCTGATTGTGGGCAGGCTCTGTGCTTGGTTAATAGGCGCTGATAGAGATGTATTAATTACCACCGGCAGCCCTCTCCCGAGGTTGTGCTCGCCCTGCTTTGGAGATTAGGAAGCAGATCTGCTAAGGCTGACGCTTTACTCACATGAATAGCTCCATTGAGTCCGACGTGGCTATTAAGTGAGTTAAGTTCAATAATACAGTAAATCTTTCCAGAGCCTAAGGCACCTTGGAGAAGGTTATTTCAGCAATCTGCCCTAGCCTTTTGCTGCAGCCACAACACCGTCCTTGTCAGAGCCCAAACTCCGGGGCTTGTGCAGTATTTCGCCCCAATTCTCTTGCAGACACAGCACCTCTCATGAGCATCCTCCCTCTCTTGCCCTTAAACGGCCTCCTCTTCACAGCCCTTTGCATCTCTCCGATCCACCTGCAATCCCTCCAGTTTTATTTCTCAATACTTTAATGAGAATAAACGAACAAAAAAAAAAAACACCCTCCAGAAGAGCAGCTTCTACTGCTCCTCCATCGCCAAAATAGCTCCAGCTTTTGTAAAATTGCAATACTGGCAAAAGCAACAGAGGGAGCTGGTGCCGATGGCCGGGCTCCAGCCAAGCTCTATGAGCTCTGCTCGTCTAATCCCTGGCAGCGATCTCCCCCACAGTTCTGTCATTTAGGATTCCTTGAATTGGATAAAAAAGAAAAGAAAAGAAAGAAAGAAAAAAACAACCCAACATTACAGCCTCAATAAGATTTCTTTGGATCAATATTTAAAGTGCTGGAAAAAAATAAGGGAGAAAGATATTTGTAAAATTCCAAAATATTTTCTTAGCCGTAGCGTAAATATTTGTAGAGAAAGCAATTATTGTGCGTAAGAATTTTCTGTTGTGCCTGTTTCGGGTCTCTCAGCGAAATGATTGCTTTTTTGGCCTGTCCTTCAGTTGCTAAGTAGAGGTGATTAAAAACCTTCAAGCCTTTCAAATTTATTGTGATGTAACTATTTTTGAAAGCAGCTTTAATATCAGTACGCTATTTATATTACCCGGGAGCGAACATTTCAGAGTCTCTACCCATCTATCAATGCCTGATGCAAAGCAGATTGCACTGAAGATGGACAAATGTATACAAGAAGAAAACTGCTTATATTTAATAAAGAGCCGAGACATAAATGTATTTTAGTACAATGGAAGAAACGGCTTTGAAATCGCCGGGTTCCTACTGCTTTACTCCATCTACCTCCCCGATGTTTCTCTTCTGCACCCCGTGTGCGGCGTAGAGGGCTCCGACCCGAACCTTAGTTGCACATGAGGGAGATGGCAAATGCTGGACTGATGTTTCCCCAGGTGATGTCAGACCAGTTTCTTCTGTGCACATTTAGGATTATTTTTATCCCAAAACGTGTTTTCGCTCCCACGATCCTGCTGCCCATCTCAGGGCTGCCCTCCTGTTCTCCCCTAAGCTCTCCCCTCCCCCTGGGCAGCTCCTCCCTGTCTTGAGATTTCTTGAGGGGGCCCTGTAAGCTCCTAAAATATCATCCTTGAGCACTTCTTGCCCATAGACAACTGCCAGGGCACTTACTGGAGCATCAGCTGTGGGCGAAGCTCCGGCTGCCCTGTGCAAGTGCCAGGCTCTGGCAGATGGGGTGGGAAGAGGTGGCTGTGGGCAGCCCTGGTCCCAGCACCCAAAATCTACTCTGAGGCTGAAGGGAAGAGCTAACAGGTAGCAAAGACACATCAGGGAGGCAGAGGGGTCTGTTTAGGCTGCTATCTGCTGCCCAGCACAGAGGGGTTCCTACCTCCAGGCTTGTTTCTGGGCTCTGGTTACCTTTGCGGTAGAGACTAGAGAATGCTTCCCCTTAATAAAAATATTTCATTCTCCTTGGTCTGTATGGAAAGCTATGTCTGTAGCACTTCTAGGCAACCAGACCCAGCTGGGCTGTGCTCCTCATGGATGTCCCTGGTGCTACGCTTCACAGTCACATCACAACAAAAGGCTGAGACCAGGCTAAAACCTCCCTGCTGTGCTTTCACCTCTCCTGTATCTCACTGCTGTGCTCTTGCTGCCTCTGCACTGTGGTTTCACACTCAGCCACCTCTATTCAAGGTAACCAAAGATGCAGAAACCTTCTGGTCTCTCTGCTAAAACCTTCCACGCTCAGTCCAGGGCCAGGGGCTGCAGAGCTGAGCTTAGCTGAGCTTAGCTGAGCCAAGCTGGGGCTGGGCAGTCCAGCAGCTGGCTGCAGCTGGCTCTCCACGGTGCAGTCCCCATGGCCAAGCTCAGGATGTGCATGTTTTCAGCTCTGTCCTCCCTGCTCTTTCCAGGGAAGTCCACCCACTCCTCTCCTCCATCTCTGCCTGTATTTTGCCACCAGCATCAGCTTCCTGCTCTTCCCAGAAACCTTCTCCCCTCTCTTAGCTGCCCCGTCTCGCCAACTTTAGCCACATTAGTGTCCTACGGCCCTAGGAAGATTTCATAATTCCCTTTCATTCGGCCAGGAATAGTCTGTTTGTGTCAACTCCCTTCTTATTTCTCACATCACTCCACCTCTGCGTGGTCAAGCAGTGAATCAGCCATCATTGCTCCCCATCACTGCCCCCATCACTGCCCCCTATCATTGTCCCCATCCCAGCTTCCCACCTCTGCTCCCCATTCCTGTACCGCATCGCTGCTCCCCATCTCTGCACCCCCTCTTCCACAAGTGCCCTGGCATCAGCATCCCCACCTTGCCCCCAACACCCCGGCTGCGTCCTGAAGAGCGGTGGAGACCTCCAGAGCTTCCAGCACCAGCATGTCCAAAGCAAACCCTTTTTGCAAACGTACGTACGATGTTCAATCACAGCCTGGAAGGGACGGGCACGAACATCCCAAACCCACCCGGCCAACGTCACCGCACCCAGGGAGCGACGCCGGCACTGGTGGGACCCTCTGTCCCTCACCATCTCCTGCAGCAAAGATATTATGAGAGGCATTAATATTTCAGGCGGTTTCCAGCAGGGATTCCCGTCGTGCCACCTGGTGGACAAAGGGGACATTTTCCCCTTTTTATTTCACAGGAGATGGAGGAGTACCTGAGAAAGTTCATTTTCAGTGGGAAATCTGGCCGAGCATCACCCAAGTTAAATTTCGTGCGCTGAGAAATGCAATCCTGCCGTACCACGTACCCCAGGGTAAGCCCAAATCCACCCCACATGAATCAAATATCTATTTCTTACCCATTGCTGATGTTGATGCATAATATTGATTATTTAAGTAAAAGCTGGTCAATAAAACTCTATTCCTACAAGCACCTTAACAAGGAAAAAAAATAACTTTTCCCTTCCTTGAGTTGCAGAAAAATTCATATTTTTATTTGGGTTTGAGCAACTGCTTTCTGATATTTCAACAAATGTGCAGTTTGAATCCCTCCTGTGGCCAGTCACAGCCAGGCGGCGAGGGATGGAAACACTGGTAAAAAGTCCAGGGAAATAGAAAAAAAAATAAGTAAATAATAGTGGATGTTCCTGCCAAGTTTTGTTTGATTTTTCTTTGTTTGTTTGTTTTCGTTTGATGAACACAAATATCGTGTGAGAAACTCGCTCCTGTGAGATATTCTCGTTGGAGGATTAGAAGCAAATCCCTGAACTGAGGTGCTTAATGAAATGAACCAAAATGGCTTTTACTCTCAAATCCCTGCCAGAAAAAGTGCCCAAACCGAGCTGCGAACCAGCTTCAAACCACGAAGAAACAGTAAAAAACCCAGCAATTTGCTCAGAGTACAGTGCAGAGCAGCACAAGCTGTCGATAGCCGCTCAGGAGATTCATCATCCAGACGTTTTCACCCGCTATTAACAGTTTTACATCCCTCTGCTTTAATCCTCCGGGAGAAATCCTGCCTTTAGTGAAGTCCGTGGAAATTTTAGCAGTGATTTGACTTGGGCCAGGATTTTGCCCCCCACTCCAGATCTTTTCGTAAACTCAACAAAATGAGTATACACAAAAAAAATATCCCGGCCGGCAGCTGTTGGTAGCTAACGCCGGGGATAACACGGGGCAGCGTGAAGCAGCACTATGGAAAATGAATTTCTTTGTGTACATAGCCTGAAATCTCTGCGGGTAGAATGAAGCTGAAATTTGGCTATAACCCTCTGACTCAACACCCAATGGCTGCAAAAAGACTGCCCCGAAATCCCTCTGCCTGTGACCGGTTTGCACCACGATTTTATATCTCACTTGAAAGGCGACATCTCCATCGTATCCTGCGGAGGCTTTCGGGGCAGTAACGCTTCTTCCCCGGCGCGTTCGATTCAGCCACCCAAAGCTCTGGCTTTGTTTTTCTAAAAAGAAGGGGAAAATGAGCACAAATTAAAAATAGTTGGACTTTGGAATGAGGAAAATTGTGTGTTTCACTTGGAAAAGAAACAAATTGCTTTTTATTTTCTTCGGTGGCAAAACCCGTATAACTTAAACTGTCCAGAAATGGAAAGTTTTTCATTTTCTAAGGAAACAGCCTCCTACCCTCTGAAAGATTCAGTTTTTACTGACTCAGAATAACTTGCCTTGACTGAAGATGAATGAAACATTTTAGCTCATCTCAGACTCTTTAAAAACGTCTGAAATAATTTTTTTTTTTTTAAATCCAGCTAATAAAAAATAATAGAAAAACAAAACATGAACATGTTTCACCTAAAAATGCAGAAACAAAGACTGTAGCCTTTCCTCACCCTCATTAATTTCTTCCTCCTCCCTAGGAAATTTTTATTTAATAAAATATTTGCTCCAAAAATTATTGGAGAACTTAGCTCCAGGGCAGAAGCTGCTCTGTGGGGAAGCTGGGGATGCTTGGCCACCTCCAGCCTGGCTGCGGAGGTGACAACTCCCACACTGCGGCCAAGAGCCACCTTTGTCCCATCATCCTTGGACCTCATCAGCCCCCTGTGCCCAGCTGGGAGCCTGGGATGGAGCAGGGATACGGGCAGGGAGCTGGGATGGTACGTGGGAGGTGGTGGAGGGAGTGGGTCAGGCATGACATGGGATATTTTTGGGGTGGGGGAGCACCAGCGGCTTAAGCTGGGTTTATCAGTGTGTTATAAAAGGGTAATCAGCAGGGCTGAGATTTGGCAATCGGTCAATACCGGCTCGAAAACAACCTGGAGAAATGAACCTGGGACCCACTTCAGGTGACCTTTGGAAGGAAGAAAAACAAGTTTAAAAGAAAACAAATGTTTCGCAGTGGTGCTTTAAAACAGCTCCGTTTAACTGAGGGTGTGTAAGGATATTTTTCCCTCTGCGTGTGGGAACTCTGTGTGCCTGGAACTTTGCGGTGACACGACATGTTTGTAGCCCTTGGCTGGCTGTGGATGCCCCACCTTCTTATACAGAGGACCCATCGGCTCCTGGGAGCTCCCAGATGCCTCCAGTCCGGCCCAGCAAAGCTGGGCAAAGCTGCTTCACCCTTTCTTGGGCCAATCCACGTGCTAACAAAGCGATGGCTGTCAGTCTCCCCTGTTGATACTCTTTCCAAAGGAAAGCAGCAGCTGCAGGTAGCCCATAACACAGGTCAGTATTTCCAGGTGGTTGAAATCCCAGCTAGGTTTAGTCCTGGGTTTGCATTTGGGTTTAAAGTTGGCTTATCCTCTCGTGGGAGCACAAGGAGCCGTTGCACAGCGCAGCCCAGGAGCAGCAGCTGATTTACACCCCCTCAATTCTGCTGTCCCGGGATTGAATCCCCCACGAAACCCCAATTCCTCCCAGCTCTCAACCAGCTATTTCTTTTCCCCAAACTGCTCTGCTAGCAAAACCCAACAGTTTGAAAGCGACTGCCCTTCAAACGCCGGATATGAAGCCCTGCTCCTGCCCAGACTCTCCCTAAAAACCTAACGAGGAGTATGTGAAAGGTTTGAAGGAGCTGCAACGACCCAGGCGCGGACGGCGCGTAGCAGCCCCACTGAGATATCTGGTTTCTGTTACGCGTTTCTTTTCCTTGCATTATCTGTGTAAGAACTTATAAAATGGATGATTTGTATCAGCTGTCCCCCTTTGTTGTTGTTGCCATGTTCTGCTAAAATGATAACGAACCGCTTGTCCCAAATCTTCCTCTCCCACAAAATATCCCAGCTATGTGAAATAAAAGATGCCGTTTTATTACAGGGCTGAACGAAACTCTCCGAGAGGCAAAACAAAGGGTCACGACTCCAGGGAAGCAGAGGAAAAGTTGGTGGAGATGGTGGTCGCAGGGACTGCAAAAAGCAAAAGCAATTATCACCTTGGAAATTATTCTAACGTCATTTTGCAGCCACAGGCAGGAACCTCATACCTTCCTCACATTGCACCTTAGCCCAGGACTCTTGGATTTGAGAGGATGATTCTCAATTTTCAGATGGGATTTCACACTAAGGCGTTTTGGGAGAACTTATAATTCAATCTTGAAGCACCCGGTTTACCTGGATTTCCAGGTGTTGCGTAAAATTAATTCTCAACTCTACCTGTTTTCATAAGTGGATCTGCTCACCCGAATGGATGGTTGTCATCCTTCCCTGGCAACCTTGGCCAAGCCAAGTAAGTGGGGAGGTGATGGTCATCATGCATTCTGGTACAGTAATTCCCTCACTCATGAAGAGGGAACTTTTGTCTGCCACATCTGGTGATGAGGGTTTTCAGGAGAAAGACAGCAGAGCCTGCAGGACCCCCTGTGCAAGCACACGCTCTCGGGGGTCGCGTCCTGATTTCAAGGAAAATTGTGCCCCAAACCATAGAATCATAGAATGGTTCGGGTTGGAAGGAACCTTAAAGATCATCGAATTCCAACTCCCTTGCCATGGGCAGGGACACCTCCCACGAGATCATGAGGTTACATATGGCTTTGATTTGACTCCTCCACCAGACTTTTATGGTGTCCTCCTCTTCGGTGACCAGATTCCCTCAAAATATTTAAGGTGATTATATCCCTTCTTCACTTTATTTCTTCTTTCCACCACTTGGGTTATGGAGGTTGGTGCAAACAAATATAGTCTGGGTTTTACAGACTCCAAAAAGGCAGCAGAGCTGAAGTGATTTATCTTTCAAAGAACTGAGGTCAGATCCAGACCTACAGCTCAGGAGAAGCTGTCAATGCTGCTCCTTTGCCCAAACCGTGAAGTCAGACCCTTCTTACCCTTGGTAGTCCCACTTTTGGAAAGCACTTGTGTTAGGAGTTGCAAACACCATGATATTTCAGATGAAATCTCATCGAGCAAGTCTGGTTTTCAGAGGAAACATTAAGGAACTTAACAACTTAACACTTCAAGAGTGATAAAAACATATTTGTCTTTTTTTTTTTTTACAGAAAAGGGCCAACAGCCAATTTCTGTAATTGAGAAAACTTCCTTAAATATTGAACACTGACTGAGCAGCAATAGGGTCGATTCATATTTTTATGAAAACAAGCAAAAGTGACTGTTCTGTTTATATTATACATGCCTGCAGCGTGGGCATCTCGTCTCATTCCTGCCTTAGGAGGCGATGCTGGAATATCTGGCTGAAAAGAATATATAGAAATAGATTTCCGGACAATAAAAGTAATAACTTATCATGAAAAAAAGCTCTGGGGTCAGAACTTTTATTAGCACTTTGAAATAATATTATAATTAAACATATATAGTATAATTAATAATAATTAAATTAGAAATTTGGTGAGGCTACACCAAGTTTCATCAGCGAGAGAGGGTTTTAGGGAGTATTATTATAAGTGGTCTGGCTAAAGCATATTTCCTTGCTTGGCTTTGCATTATTAGTTAGTATTTAAAAACTCAGTAAGGCTTTTTTAACTCCTCCCTCTTTCTACTCTCAGCAAAAATGTGCCTTACGATAGATTTATTATGACCCTTCTGCAAACAGAAGGCGATAGGTGCTCCGCTTTAACCAGACATTTTCGTTTGCATCTGACTTCGTGTTGAACATCACTGACTTCAAAGGATTAAAATTGCTAATTCTGGTCCAATAAGGAAATGATCTCTTTCAGATTAGCAGAATGAGAATATAAGCTTTCTCTTCCCGACCCCCCCCCTTTTAAAAAAAATTTGTATTTCCTTCCCTTTTTCTGCATATTTTAGAATAGTCCTGCTTTGTAGATAACTCGGAAACGCTTGTTGCAATCTTGTTAGTAGAGTCAAGTGCTAAATGCCCGAATAGAATAAAAACCTAATAAAAGAGATGATTTGTAACTCCTGATTTTTGCAGCCGTGGGATATAAACCACACATCTGTTGAGGGTGATTTTTTCCTTGCTGGTGACATTTCTTTCTCTGCTGATGACACCCATTTATTCTCTTTCCCCTAAATGCCGATGTTCCTAAGCACATGTAAGCGCATCCTCTTCCCCCTCATTTCAGGGGAGTCAAGATCAAATCTTCCCTTAAAGAAAATTCGAAATTGTTCCTTTGCCTGCCTGCTGAACTGCTGGTCCTTAATGTCCTGGTCTTCCTTGCTAGGAAGAGGAACACTGCAAGGAGTTGGTGGAATCTGGAACAAAAACTGCGTGTGGATCAGCCGGGAATTGCTCTGCAAATTTGTCTTCAGTTGAGACAGAATCCCTGGATTACAAAGACAAAGGCAGAGAGGAGAAGCCCGGCTTAATCCCAAACACAAATCTCAGGTGGAAACTGTCCAAAAAAAGAGGGGCTGGTTGGAAAATTCTGTTTCATCAGATTGCAATTGTTTTTGCGTGAACGTGTTCATTTCAAAAAAAAACCCCAACAACCCAAAAACTTTGCTAGGGAGGTTTTTCAAAGCCAGGATGTAGTTTCCTGCCAAGGCCAGAAAAAGTGAGGACTGTCATTCTTCCTGCACGAGCAGCCCATCCAAATCACAGGCCGGAGTGACTTCTCAAAGACAAGGGGACTTAGGTTTCCGAATATTTCTCTGCCTCTCTTTTTCCCTTGAAATGCGCCCACCAAGCTTGCCATCGCTTTGGGCCGCAACCGAAGGTCAAACCCCGGTTTCCATCCAGAAACACAACTGCTTTGCAACCAACCCCCTTCGGAGCGGGGCATCGAACAACCGGGATTCAACTTGCGTGCCAGATCATATGGTTCGAAATAAAGAAGATTGAGCTCTTTCCCTTCACTCTTCCCAGTAAGAATGCCTCCCAGCAAAGTACCCTGATTTTGAATTTTAGATCAAAACGGTCGCTGTGCACCCAAAGCCTGCCTGCAGTGCGGCGCCACGGCCTAACTCGCCAACGGAAAGGAGGCCAAAGGAGAAAATGATTTTAAGACACAAGTTGGAGCAGGAAGGGAGAGGAATAAAAGCTACTGCTTGCAAATCCGTTCCAAAGGATGGGATTTGACGTCCTGCAGCTGACAGCCAAGCAGAATGTATGTGTGGCATTGGGTCTTGTCTCCCACGCCGAGCGAGGGCGAGCCAAAGGCCAGGGGAGAGCTTTCTGCAGAGATGTTCTTGTGTTGACTTGCTCCTCTAATGGCTTTCTCGCTTCGAAGCTCAACTGTGCTGCCTCATGCAGAAGCTGTCCCACAGCCAAAAGGCTGCACAGCCCTTCATGCCATCCAGGACCTGGGTTTTGAAGCCTCCATGTGCAGGAAAGGTGCAGGACAGGCAGTTTTGGGGAGCGGCTGAAGTGAGCTGCACACTTCAACGCAACAGGAAAGGAGGGAGGTGGCTCCTGTTTGGCAGAGTCATGCTGGCTGTTGGCTTTCATGAATTTACAAAGAAATAGTTGTACCAGGTGATTTATTGGGTCTTCTAGGTGACCACAGCAAAAGGAGAGATGGTGCTGGTCCTGCACGGGCAGAAGCGATCATTGCTGAACTTGCTGGATTTATTCATGGTCCAGATTCCTTGCATCCCTCAGAGCTGGTCCTGCTCCTCTCTCTGCCTCCCATTTCCTGGTCTTCATAAGAGCACTGTGGGTGATGTTTTAACTTGATAATGAGCTAGGGAAAAATATTTTCAGGAGGGATTTTTTCCTTTGGTGCTTAAAGGGAGTCAAATGGTCGGATAAAATTGTAACACAGTATGTGGACATCGCTCCATATTCAGAGCGGCTGCTGAATCCTTCACTGTGGCCATTTGAACATCCGTGGCTCTCTCTGGAGCTGTCTGTGGACTTTCTAGAGCTGCTGTGGGATGAAACAGGGCAAGAGCAAAGTCACTTGAGTGATGAGAAGATCCTGCCAATGGGCTTCTGACCACCAGCTATTTGAACAGAGAGAGATGGACATTTCATGGTGCCCTAAGCTCTATTCCAGGTGGTATGCTACAAATTGTTATATGAAGATTGATTAATTTTCAAGCCATTGGATGCATGGCAGCTGTCCCATTAGGAACATGGAAAAGAGAAATAAAGAAGCAGCTAGGAAACCGCAGGTTCAACGTGCCCAGAGATGTCTGGCAAACACTTGTCCCCAGTGCCCAATCTTCTCAGTGAGGTGCTCACATCTGGTTGTGACCACTTGACCACTGTCAACAAATTTGTTCTTTACAGTCCTCTCTGAGCCCTTCTTTATTCACATTTTTGAAGAGTGTTTTCTCTTTCATCATTGTGTTAGGGTTTTATTTATTTTGGTTATCTTTGTTGTGGCCATCAAGCCTGCAGAGAAAAGGGTTGCCCTGGATGAGATGCAACAGCAGATGCAGCTCTTCTGCCCTCCAAATGCCACTGTAGCTTCCTGGACAACACATATTCATCACTCTTAATTATAACATAAATTTAAAAAAAACAAACAAAACAAACCAACATAAAAATCTCTTTGGGATACTACTTCAGGAAAGGACAAGTGACAATAATTTTCAGAGAGTCTTTGGGAGGAATATCATCCACAACATTCTACGAATCTGTGAACCTATTTAGATTTCAGAAGTAAGTTGAAATGCTGCCAGCCACATGGCTTCTCCTTGTTTTAGCCATAGAATTACAGCCACATCCATTTTCCTGCAATATTTCCGCTTCCCATCCCCACACCTCATCCATGGTAACGACCAAACCTTTCAAAAGCAAAAAATCCCACAGCACTTACCAAAGAAAAGACTTTTAATGAGTGTTTGGGATCCAACGAAGCAGGGACAGCAACGGCACAGGCATGTCCCAGCCCAACCCGCCTTTCCAGGAACGCGGGTTTCCTGCAAAATTGCCCTGCCAGCCTCAGGGCAACACCCCCAGCACCTCTCCTCCTGCCTTGCTCCATGTGCAGAGATGAATGGCACAGCCCCGTGCGCCGGGATGTTATTGCTGGATCAAGCCAATAAAACTTTTGACTCGCTGCGAGGAAGCTTTTCCCATCCCACCGCACGCCGGCTCTTCGGGGTTACCCGCGTTTGCCTCCTCACCTTTGCATCGTGTGATGTTATTCTAACCTCTTTCATCTTTGGCTTTTGGCAGCCTGCGCTGCTTTAAGTCTATAGTTATCTTAAGTTGAGCAAGATGTTTCAGGCTACAATAACTGGCTGATGTTTTAAATTGAAATCTCCTAATATGCATTCAATTTACATGTACTAAGGCTCTCATTCAATCTGAAATACCGACCCAGCATAAAATAATAGTGACACTTGACATTTTCACAGAGATTTACAACTTCAAAGGGCTCTACAATATAAACAAACTCTCCCTGTACTTACGAGATGGGTAAGCAAACACTACTAAGATGGAAAATGGATGAGGAAGGACAGCAGAACTTGCTCAAGGCCAGACAAGGAGCTGGTGTCAGGTCTGGGGTCCTGGCTCCCTCTCCTAGATCCAAACCACTAGAGAGTTATTAAGTTTGAAAGCTGCATAACCAACACGGACAGGTCAGGCAGGTCTACATCTCAAACAGATGTAGGAGAAATTTAGGTGCTGGAATTAAACGCTGTCGTCCAGCAAAACACACCCAACCCCTCAGTCTCTACCCAGCCCCAGGAGCTCCTGGGCATCATGGGTGCTGCGGTTCCTTTCCTTCGGAGATGCCCTTGCACTGGTGATGCAGCTTCAGCACCCAGACTGGGGACGGGTGTGACGATGGCCACGAGGCAAATGCTGCAGCACAGACCTGTCTCTGGCACAGCCACCAGCCTCCCATGAAGGCAACTGATAAAACTGGCACAAAATCCAATGGACCAACTGCAGCAACAGCCCGTGCGTCCATCTACAAGAGTGGTTTCAATCTATTTTCTCATTTCCAAACACAAATTGAGTCCCTGCCTTGCGACAATCGTTCGTTTTGGGGAGAGAAGATGGCATTGGAGAGGCACTGGGCGCTTGCAATGCCCGCTCCAGTAGCCTGAACTAGAAACTGGTGAGCTGCTTGATGGGTGCTGCTGTTGTTACCGCGTGCAAACGGGTGGGTGTTTCCTTAATCACGGCCCATAAATCATTTTGACTAACTGAAAAAATATTTCCTCTTTCTTATTCATCCGATAGTTTCTCTCAGCCTTTTAGCCCGTTTGTCCGGGCTAGAGAATGAGTTGCTACCCGTTATACAGCCCGTCCTGCCCTTCCCTTTCTTTGTAAATATGAGCAGCTCGATTCCGTGATGTGTTTTGATGAACTGCCAAGAGCCAGCTAATGTACTGTTTGCTGTCAAGCATTTGCTATTAATCCAAAAGCGCTGAGCTGGTGGGTTGGGATTTTATTATTATTATAATTTTTTAAATATAAAATCTAAATTAAACAAGGGTGTGGAAGGTTCCTCAAATGCAGCTACTGTTCCTTCTGTGATGCAGTTGCAAATATGTAGCTCCTCCAATTCCAGGGAAGTATTTAGGTCATTCTACTCCTTCATCACATTTATATTCCTGCAGAAATCACAAAGGCTTCACTGGATGTCCTCTTCTGACGATCATTTCCACAAATAAATTAGAGTTTTAAAGCAAATGCAAGAGCATAAACCTGTGGTAGCTCTTCCTTGTACATATTTTGCTGCTTCATATGGTTCCCTGGGACCTGTTGGTGACAACAGGGTGGCAGCTGCTTGTCACCAGCTAAGAACTTGCAAACTCACCATCTGTGTGGTCCACCAGGGGTGCTGCACGTCACCTAAAGAGTTTCTTTCAGTGTATTTTTTTTGACAAGGCCCCACCTTATAGCCTCCATGGCTTCGAGGACGTGCTCAGTATAAAGACTGGGATGTTTTGCTACCTGGATGAACCCTTTTGCAGGGAGCAGCCCATTAATTCACTGAAGAGAGACTTGCAGCACCAACCACAGCTGAGACCATCCCCATCCCATCTCCAGAAATGGCTCATGAAAGGGAATCGTGTGGAGAAGGATGAGGAGGAGAGGGAAGATGTGCTTTGAAAGCCTTCCCAAGCCAAGCCCGTCAGAGGGGAGCATCTCCACACCGGCCAGCGTGGCACGTAGGGCTGCGGCTCTCACTGCACCAACAGGTTTGTGCGACGGGACCCCCCACAACGCGGAGCAGAAACTGCCCCGGGGGCAGATCAATTTTAAGCTTGACGTAAAAAGATGACAACTAAGTATGAGCCGAAGAGGCAGAAAACACAGGGGCTTTCAATTTTTCTGTGCAGGGCACCATTTGCCTTCCAAATTCAGCTGACAGCTTTTGAGGCAGCTCTTTCGGGTGACAAATGGTAACAAAGCTCCTGTTTACACTGGTTGTTGACTCATCTTAGGTGGAATTATGTACCGAAATAAGTAAATAGCTTCCTATTCAATGGGATCCATCCACAGCTATGGGCCACAGGACAATGCAAAGCTCCTGTATAGACAAGACTCTTGTTTGTTGTGTGCTTTTCTAGGTCACTTAGCACTTTGCTTCATAAACGTGCTTTTTAGGAGCGAGACTCCTGGTGCGAATGGGCTTTCCCTTGTACCGAGTAATTCACCCTTAAAAGCTAGCAAAGCTATGATTGCTTTTTAATTTTGCATTGTAAACACATTAAAGACGAGCTGAGCAAACCAGGGCAACTCAAGATGTCTTTTTACATGCCTGAATATGAGGGTTTGTGCGGTTTATTTTGTTAGGATCTCCATTTATCTCCTGAGTTTGGGGATTCTTAGAAAAAACACCTTGGAAAAAGACTCTCAAGAAAACTGCACTTCAGATGGTGCAACTGCCTGGCCCTTAGATGTGCACGTAGCAATTTCATCGCTCTGGTTGGTGTTGGACTGATAAATGGGGACAGAGCCTATATTCTGTGTTGGGACTGTATTTCTTTGAGGCCTTGGAAGACATTTCGGAGATGTTTAATCCAGTTGAAAATGCGTGATTAAAAATCTCTTAAAAACTAAGCTAATGCTGCCCGGAGAGCTTGTGGAGTCTCCTTCTCTGGAGAGATTCCAAAGGCGCCTGGACCCTGCGCTGCTGGGCCCCCTGCTCTGGGTGACCCTGCTGGAGCAGCGGGGTGGCACCAGAGGAGCTCCAGAGGTCCCTTCCAACCCCCACCATGCTGGAATCCTATGGTTCTGTGGTATTTCTCTAGCTGATGCTGAAATCACTGACTTGCAGAAATCACTGTCCAACGGACCAGCCACGTATCGGTGTCACTTTGTGAGTCTTTTTGAGCGACCTGAGGTGTCACTGCCAGCGCTTGGCTGAGGTGTATTTGAAGCAGAGGAATCCAGGCTTTCCAGCACTATTGCAGGATCCTGTGTCACCAACACCATTGAAAGGCATCTTTTCCATCTCAGAGATTTGTCTTTCTCCGCAGAGAAGATCATACCTACAGGTCTGATGCATCCATGAATGCGCGCACACCTCTGCGGGAAGACAACAACAATTATCTTCTGCTGCTGGAGAGTAAAGGAGAAGTAGGGCAAGGTGTTGCAGTTCTCCAGAGTGCAAAGTGACCTACAGCCCCTGAGTGGGAGGCATGAAGTTATGTAGCTCATTAAAGCTTAAAAAAGCAAGGAGAGAAGCTGCTTCCAATTATCAGGATGAAAATTAATGAAATAAAAACTACAGACAGGCTGCAGAATTATGCAATAAAAAGGGCTTTGCTGGCATTAACAAGGCAGTGTGTAATATTTGTGTGGTTCTAGCTCAGCCTTGGCTTGAACACATGGTGATTCTGCACGTAAAGCGTATCCAAATTAATGAATTAGAAATCCTTGATAATCTCACACAATTTTCTGTTCATAGTCCGGTATTATTAGTTGGGAAAAGTCCTCAGAACAGAAAAAGGAGGTTGTGACGCGTTGTCTGAGAAAATAACCTCTTTGATAGTACCAAAAGTCGTGTGCTGGAGTGTCTGGCCGGACTCATGGAAAAGCCCAACTACTGTCTTGTTGTTGTAGAGAAGGAAGGTCCAAAGCAGCAGTAACAGCATATAACAGGCTCCAGAAGAGACCTGCTGTTTGGGGGACATGTGGCTGAAGCATTGTGAGTGTGGTAGTGAATATGCAGAAGGAAAAGCGTCTTTGAGTACAGGAACAGTCTTATTAGAAAGCTTCACATCAGCTCACAAGGGGTATCTTCCACAATACCAGCTCTGCCTGGGGATCCAACGAGTGTTGCCATATTAGACCACATCCAAACCACATCTGCTATAACCAGAGGTCATAACCTTCATCAGCTTATATGGACAATAATAGACCGTGCGAGCTTGATGCAGAAAACAGGTTTTTTTTCCTCTAAAACCCTGGGCCACCCCTCCCTTTTCACTTCCCTTCTCCCAGTTGCTACGAAAGGGCACAATCGCTTTTCTAGGCAGCTGAGTGAAGAAGTGTTCCCCTGCTTTGCAAATTCCATAAATGCAACCTTTGTTTCGGTCGTGGTGACGTCTGCCCGGCATGGGATGCCCATAGGATCCAGAAAATGTTCGCCACAGATGGATGAGCAAGGTACAAGGGAAGCAGTCTACGTGAAAATGTGTTAGAGAGATTGTTGTAATGTAGATACACAATCTCCAGAGGGGGGCGAGTCGCAATCTAAATATTTATATTAAAAAAAAAAGTGGGAAAGCATTTGCTTAGAGATAAATTAGCCCCTATGAAACAGATTTATTGTGGCACGGAACGTTTTAATGAAAAGAGGAGGTTCCACAACCGTAGGACACATTTTGCATCAAAATATTTGACATAGAAATAACGTTGGGGCGAAATTTTCAACCCCGCGATATTTAGCACTTAGATGGGGATTTGGAAGGAAAAGGGATGTGTAAAGTGGTTTATTTCAGTTAACTTGTGAGCACTCTGAAGCCTGACGTCAGGTTTACGCACGGGAGCTGTGCTGGGCTGCCTGCTGTGGGCAGGGGAGAGGTGAGAGCTGAGGTCTGAAAGGCTCACAAAAGTGCTGGGTGTGGGGAGCAGCTCTCCCTCTCTCCTTCCTTCACGCAAAATCTTTTCTATGCCTGTGCCTGAGGACAACAGAGGCAGTAAGAGGATAACTTCAGAAATCTGGTTTCTCTTTCACCTCCTGCTACCTCAAAGTCCTGTATTTCACATGATTCAAGACTATTTAGTGTAACAGTGATTGTTCTTGGTGTAGGAATCGACTCCCTGAAAGACCCTGAAAAAAGATGTACAATTCGAAGCTGATAAATCAACCCCCCCACTGTGTGGTGGTTTTGGAGAGAGTTGACAGCAAGTGGTTCCCAAAGGGCAAACAGTAGGATTTTTCCTATTTCATACGGCTCTAAACAGAGTTTAAGACCCTCTGTGAGGAAATGTTGACGTGTATTCAAAGTCACGAACTGGGTACTCAGCTGAGAACATCTTATTTCTAGGCTGCACTTCTGCCACGAGCAACTTGCCTTGAAAGATGACAACAGCAACCCCCAAAACTCCTCTTCCTGGCCTCATCTGATGAAATGAACCTCAATAGAAAATGGTGGGGGAAAAAAAGGAAATAATTAAAATGTTATTATGTCATTCTGATTGGCCATTCATTGAGAAATTATAAATATAATATCAAGAGATTTGAATTCAGATTTTCACGACTGAGATTTTAACGCTTCTGATAGTGGGGATTTTGTAGACCTTCTTTGAAAAGAATGCAGGCAACTGAGCTCTGGATTTATGGGCCCGAGGTGATTTTCACACCAAGCACTACTGCAGAGATGAGCGTGAAGTGTCTCCAGAAAGCATTTCAAGCTGAAACACAGCCGTTCTTTGAGTTATTTTGCACATCAAATTTGCTTATTTTTTTTTTTTAGTGCTAAAACTAAAAAATCGTATTTCAACTGGTAAGAAGAATAATAAAAAACCCCAGAACATCTCTCATACATATACAAAGCACTCATGTATGCAAACTCCACCATGGGAGAGGTGCCGGAGTGGGACTGGCTGATGATCCAAGTTCCTGGTGACACAGAAGGTGCAGATGACTTTGCGGGACACCTTGGCACTACCTGCCTGGATTTGGATTTTCTTTGGCATTCCTTAGGCATATAAATCCTGTTTTCTTACCCTTTTTTTTTTTTTTCCTCTTTACATTTCACCATCTTTCACTGCTGACATTTCAAAGGGAAAAACCTGAATGTTTTATTCATATATTCATATTTATATCTTCACTAATGCAGGATATTGCAGTGTTCTGTTTGAATGTATATAAATTAGGGGAGGGGGAGCAAAGGATCATCTTTCCTGTGTTGATTGATAGAGTCCTTTTTAGCAGTTTGGGGCAGAAAAAGGAATATGGAAGCTTGACCTTGAATTTGTTGTGGTTTTCCACAAGAAAAGGTCGTGTTTAAAGAGCGTAAGTGTCTCATCTTTCTAGGAAAAGCTGTTTTCACCTAATTCGTAACATGTTGGTAGTTCTTAGGTTGGTAATGAACTGCACTGATTTTGCTGTGTAAGTAATAAATTCACCAACTAAATTCTGCAAAAAAAAAAGAGCAACCCTGGCCAAATTTGCAAGATCTTGGGAAAGTCATGAAAACCATCAATCTTGGCATTCGAAAGTTTACAAAGCGAAACTTTGTTTTACACGAGCGCTGTTCTAATAATTTATACATTTCATTTAACATTTCTTTTACTTAATAAGTATATAATTCATAGAGGACAAAAATTAAATTGTACACCACTTGGTTTCAATTTTGTGGCTCCTATTAGGGGATTTTCGTGCTCTCCTATTATTGCTACAGAGTTTTTCCACTGCTATTGGGTCGTATCGTCCGTGCGTTGGTCAGCTGAGATGAAAAGCCACGTTGCATGCGCTAAACCTTCATACTAATGCCACCAAATGAATCAATTCCTGCTTTCTGAACCTACCCTAAGGTGAAGGAAACACGATCCGCTGAGGATCATCTTGCAATTAAAACAATTCTCTATGAATCAGCATGACAATGCAGGTGCTAAGCAAGCATCTGTTCAATTAAGTTGGTTTAGCAGTTTTGGGGCAAGTTTATTTTGATTTTTTTTTTTTTTTTTCTTCACATCATTAAGCTTACACTTAATGCCCCCAGCAAACAATAGCTCATTAGTGGATTAGGGGTAATTACCAACAGCAGTCATCATTCCTCAGGCTTAATGGGCCAATTTGCTGCTGTAATAGTACCCCAGTATTGTGGTGCTCCAGCAGAAAAGCTGGGAGTGCTGGAATGAGCCATTGCCTTGAAGGCCCTGGAAATGGCTGAGCAATCCCATCCATTCCCAGGACGCTCCACCATGGGGTGGATGGGGCCTTGCTGCAAGCTGGGGGGTCCCAAACTTGCTTTTTGAGAGGTGGGTTCAAGCTGAAAGCCGTCCCCCTGGGGACAGCTGATATCTGGACACTGTCCAGGTATGAAATCTTTGGTGACGCTCTGTGAGGTACCAGGTCAGATAAAGAGCCCCTAGGCTGGAGGAATTCTTAAGGAATATTTATATAAAATGTTAAGAGATGTTCAAGGTGCCAGTGGCCAATCTGGCCAGAACAGCACATGCCTGCAGCATTACAGTAAGGAACTAGACTCACCATCACACCACCTTCCAGTTGCATTCAACGACCACAACGTGGCAAAAAATGTTCCTGAGCTGGAAATCTGGTACCGTAGGAATAAGGATGAACAACTCAGCTCCGTCTTCAAATTTCCCAGGTCTCAGCATCTCCATCTTCCGTACGGACCATGTGCTGGGGTTGAGCAGAGGTGTCGGGGACCTGAGTGCAAAGCACTGAAGAGACCATTAGAAAAGTTGAAGTATGTGTAATTGTAGTCCTGTTCGCAGGCAGAGGAAAATGATAATGAGGGCTATGTTTTTATTGTTAACATTATATTTTCAGGCACTCATTTCAGCCTAGAGTGCCATATCATTTTTCTGCTTTTAGGAAGGGGATTAAAAAAAAAAAAAAAAAGACATAATGCTATAGTGGAGTTAAGTGCCACTTCTTCAGGCTCCTGTCAAATCTTGTAATGTGGAATAATTGCCAGTGTCAGGTTTGGGGAAGGAGTTTGATGTAAATTGCCTCGATCTGAAGTCATCCTGGGAGAAAAGAAAAACAGTCTGTGAGAAGGTGGAGGACTGAATAGGCATCACTAGGTAAAATCACTGTTTAAACGGCCTCACTTTCATATAGATGACTGTATTTTATCTCCATTTTTCTTCATGTCAGTCAGATTTGGGCAAATCCTTCTCATGCTGAGACCGATGGTGATTTCTCATTTATTTTAACAGCCCAGCCTTTAGACTCCTGCTTAGCAGGAGGTCTTGTGGGTTGCTAAGCATTATATTCATTACTATATACGATCCTTTAAAGCACAGAGAAAATTTAAACAGACTTATTTGTAGCTCCATGCAGGGAAAAGACCGACCAACTTCCACAAATGACCTCAAAAGAGGTCTGAGGGAACCTGTCTGGATTAGGTCCAACCCTGCACCCCAGCCTTGGTGTCCCAACAAGCCTTAGCAGTGATATCCGTGTTTTCTGCATAGTGCAAGTGAGGATGACAGGAGATTTTTGAATGGATATGTCCACTCCAGTGTGAGCTGATGTGGAGCAAGAGGAGATGCCCAGTCTGGAGCAGAGAAAGGAGCCATTCTAGCTTTGGCCTGCTGTCATCTCCCATCCAGTTACTTTCTTGCATCTGCAACTCATCTAAATTTTTAATTTAGAATTTTTATATTTTTTTGATGGGAAAAAAATGTCATTCTCAGAAGCATTTGTATACTTTTAGTGAATAGAATCCAAAACCCAAACCCCATAAAAACTTGAAAATAATCAACTCTCTCTTTTGGAACACATCTGAGAAAACAGAGCATTTTTTATTTCTTTCCATTTTGCGTGCGTAAAAAAGCATGCCTCTTTTTTCCTCTCTTTGTAATTTCTTTTGAGTTATGGGAGCAGTTTCTGTCCACGTATTGAAATAAATCATCACCATAAAAATCACAGTGTATTGCCTTCTCCACTTCTTGGAAAAAGGTCTTCGGATCCCGGTACGATCATCCATGCCACGAGAGGAGCCAAAGTAGACGCTTTTGACATAGGAGGTTTTTGTAAATATATCCCAAAATTCCTGTCCTATTGTCATCCCTAAATCCTAGGAGACATCAGATAGCATTAGTGATTCCAAGTGTTCCCATCATTAATGTGCTGTGTGGGGGTGACAGGGTGGGATGCCTGATCCTGATCCATTCCCAGCTGAGCAACCACTGTTTATACGTCCAAAGATGTTGGTGCTTCGCTGCTGATGCCACCACAGCAGCTCCAGTGTGATCTGAAGGTCTCTGGAAATGTCATCTTCAGTCATAACCGTCTTTCATCATGACAGCAATTAATACAACAGGGCAGCTGAGTCACAAACTGGCTGAAGCGAGAGCCAAACCACTGCTGGACACCCACAACTGTCACGTGGATGTTGAGAAGAGACCGCTCGCAGCAGGCGGCTCTGGGGCGTCTGCCGAAAGGTGGCTCTGAGCAACCCGTGAGTCGCTGCAGTGCTTTTTCATGTGCAGACGACAAATGACTTCACCAGTCACATGGCAAAATATGTTCCAAGCTCCATGAAACCTGTTGCTCTGAGAGGTTCTGGGATTTCAGCACCGTTTTGTGTTGGGGTAGAATCGATGGCCAGTTGGAGTGGTGAACAGGGGCGTGCTTTCCGCAGCAGCTCTCGTAACCATCTTCTGCTCTATTGCCAGGGCTCAATTCCCATCTCAACACTAAATACTAATGACTACTGCAGAGGCTGAGCAAGCAGCAAGTCCTTCAAGAGGCTGAAGACACAGAGACATTCTAAGAATAATCAGATGGCAAATGCTCTGTTTCACTTTGGAAGGCACAACCCTTTTTTAAGGGTGATGATGGCACCGGAGAGAGTCTGTGGTGGCAACAGGATCCACCTCAATATTCTTCACACCTGAGCTCTCTCTGGTGATCTCTGCTCTTGCCAAAACATCTAGCCTGATCAGGAAAGTGAAGACACACAGACATGGAATGGGAAGGAAAAGTTTACAGCAATTTCTTGAAAAAAAATGAGATTCCTGTGTGTAGGTGCAAGGGCAAGGTTTGGCAAAGATCTGAGAAGGACTTTGCGCTTGTGCTCAAAGCTGGGACCCTCCAAAGGTCTGTTGAACTTTTGCTGAGCCCTGAATGCACCAGACACCCCATATAAAGGATGTCCGTCCTCTCATGCTTGCTGGCAACAGCAGTGGTCTACAGGAAGGAGTGGTAAGTGCATAGCATGGGGCTGCCCTAAGATCTTGTGGAATTTAACAGGAGATAAAAATCAGGTTTGACAGAAAATATATTTACAGATCATTGCACTGCATCTTATTGCCATTATTATGAGCTGTATTAATTGCATCTCATTGCAATTATAATGAGCTGTATTAATTGCATCTTATTGCAATTATTATGAGGGGCCCAAGTGAAACCCTGTTGTGTGTATTACCTAAATACATCAGGGGAGGTTATTTCTGCTCTACAACTAGTAAGCTAAAAAAAAGTTGCAATGGGAATCTGAGGCTCAGAGAAATCAGGTAGTGGACCCAAATTAATAGGAAATTGATAGGAAATCTTGGGAATCCAAGCCAGCCCTATGGGGTTCCGGTTTATAATGGTGCTGCTCACTTAATCTTTATCTATGAGCCTCTTCAAAGCTGTGAATAGCCAGCTCTGATCTTCTGCTCAATTCTACAGCCAAGGAACAAGAAGGAAGCAAAATTTCTCAATTACTGCATCATTTCCTTCTAAAACACAGGAAATCTGGTTGTCTATATTGTTTGAAAAGATTGGCTGGTAATATTTGATTCGCCAAATGCTAATAACCACAAGCCTCCAAGAAGGAGGATAAAATTGATACAGTAAAGATAATACTGAGCTCAATTTAGAAGCTCTGTACTGAAGTGCCTCGAATCAAGCTCCAAGATCTAGCAGAGAGGGCTATATTCCCATCCCTTTATCCCTTCGCTACAAGCACACTCGACAGTTTACCAAATCGTTCAACACTCGGGGTGTTATGTGAGCTGCTCGTCTAAATATTCCCTTGTTACAACTCGTCTGAGGCAACAGATAATCTGATAGTATCATAGTACATGGCTAAAGCATAAAGGCAGTCAAAATAATATTCATCTGTATCAAATGTGACTGGTGAGAACAGGAATCCTGCCAAGCAACAGCCCAGCAGTTGCCCATGGTGAGGTTGTGAGCGTACGGTTAAGGAGCTCCACAGTGGCTAATCCCGTTGTCATCCCAATTATCCTTCAAATAAGGGGAAGAAAAAACCTCCAGCAGTTGCATAATCAGAGGCTTAAGATCTTGAGCTGGGGAGTAATGTGTGTATTTTGTGCCTGCCTGCTGAGTGGTAGCACCGTGAGTGTCATTTCGGCGGAAGAGAAGTGTTTTCCTGGGTGAAACGGGTGCAGCTCTTCAGCTTGCTCCAGCCACAAGCTAAGTGTGTGTGTGTGCACGTGTGTTGAGAGCCTGTGATGACAATTTAAGGATTCCATAAACACTGGCCAGCACTGGATACCTCAAGGAGTGATTTTGCCAAGGCAGTGGTTGGTAACTCTCCTGGGAGCCAGCGCTTCCCGAAGAAAGCCTTGGTAGATGTCTTATTTGCACACACCCGTTACAGGCTGGGGCTGCCCAATGGCATTTGACACGTTCAGAAGGATATTTCAAGTACGTTTTGCAAATAAAATGAACATTTAATATATCACACAATTATTCACCCAGCTCTTTCAAAGCTCCCGTGGTCCTTTCCAGTGGAAGGGACGAGCAGCCGGGCACCAGGTTGCTCAGGTACCGTGCAACCAGCCGCTCATGTCAACGGAGGCTCTCACATGTGGTGCTGCATTTGTAGCTTTTTGGAGATGTCTTTCCATCGACATCTAATTTTCTCGCTACCAATGTACGCAAATAAAACAGACGAAAGGACACCGAGGTTCACGGGGGAGGAAGGTAATCGCCTGTGTTGAACTCATCTTGTAACAAAACTCTTGGAGAAGCATGAAGGAAAACGCAGCTGGGAACAGCACTCCTGTTGTTAGTTGTTTGATGCTCAGTCTGGACTTTTTTTTTCAAGAAATAAACCTGAGAAATTAGTTGGGATTCAGCACCAAAGATGATCATTAACTGGGGCAAGATGGCATTGTGGTCATGAATGTGCTTTTGCACTGGGACCTGTTTGGTTGTCACTGTCAATGAATCTTCTCCTTGACTCCCATGGGTGTTGTGCTCAGCCACACGTGAGCAGAACCTGAATTCTCACCATCCTTTTCTGGAGGAAAGAGCTTTTTCCCAGGATTTGCATTTCAGGTGAGATCCTGCTGTCTTTCCAAAGGGCTGATGTTCAATACTTGGCCAAGTTAAGGGTACAGAAGAGAAAGCTGCCCAAGGAAACACCTCATTTCCCTGGTGACTCATGATTCAGGTGGCTCCTGGTCCACTCCAAGTGTCCCCACAGCGATCCCATGAAGGAGTCAAAGGAAAACCATCTCTCTGCGATGGGGAAGGCAGGAAGTGATGGAGATCCTGCAGCTTGGCTGCTCTACAGAGGGTCAGAGAGTCTGCTGAAAACGCTCACTAGCTCTTTTTATTTCTGCAGATGACAGAGCTGAGCCCTGAGGGGCCTGACTGCGGCCTAGAGGCCCATCGCAGTGCGGAGCTGTGGATTCGCCAGCCATTTAAAACCTTTGCCAACATTTAAAGCGTGCATTGTTGTGGTTTAAACTTGGGAAGGATTTCTTAGGAAAGCTTCATCTGAGGGATAAATGCCCCTCAGACCCCAGCTTACAGCTGGTCGTGCAGATATTGCTGCAGATGCTCTTTGCTTTGCACTTCTCCTCTGTGCACGTCCCAGTGTGGGACCTGGAGAGCAGGCTCATGAAATAAGGTGGTTTTGGGGGAGTTGCTCCTCTCTCAGATGGACAAGGAGATGTTTCTGCTGTTACAATCTCTCTTACAAGTGAGAAATGGAGAGATGTTGCTGATAACCGTTATCCATCCAGCTCTCCCACCCCCTCTGCTGGCTACCGAGCCATGGTGGGGCCTCGAGCAGGAGCATGGACTGGAGCAGCTCGGCCCTGCTGCATGTCCCTGGCTGCCTTTGTCCCTTGTGCCATAAGAAGTGGCTGTTGGTAGAGGATGGAGAAGGGACAAGGGTGGCCCTCGACCGAAAATTGTTGCTCGCTTCCCTCATGTCTCTGCTACAAAGGTGAGCAGTTGTGACTTCAACACCGAATAGTTCAAGGGATGATGAGACTTTTGAAGCTGCTTTTTTGAAGGATTGTTCTGCACCTAACTCAAATATTTTTTAATTATGATTTATTTATTTATTATTTTTGCACCATTTGGGATATTCGTTAATCTCTCTTGCAGATATTTTGATGTCTTAAAACATAACTGGACCCACCCTTCGATCTTTCCTCTTGGTGTGAAGGCTCCTATGCTCATTTTTACAGAATTTCTGAGAACTCAGCATCTGTGAGAACTCTACAGCTCTGACATATTTGGCTGACTGGGACCATGGGTTTGATATTAGTGAAATGAATGGGGAATGAGTCGGCTGGTGGCTTCACACCAGGCTGGAAATTCTGAGTATTGAGGGAAGACAGACAAACCCCAAATTAGTGGATTCAAATAACAACAAACAAACAAACAAACAAACAGACACACCTTCTCAGCTTCTTGGGGGGGCAGGCTTGTCTTTCCCCAGGACTCACTTTAAACCTGCTGCAGCTTTATTTTCAGAGCTCCGGTTATTCGCTTTTCAGCTCTGCTACTGGTGTCTCTTGCAGCTGTGGGCAAGAATCTTATTATTCACTAGTCTAATATCTGTGAAACAGAAAAAGTGGTGTTTTGTTTTGCTAAATACACTAAGATTTCTGTATCTAATAAGTGTGGAAGTTTTATTTTCTTTTTCAGTCTGTGCAACGAGCATTTCAGGAAAAGAGGGGTCCTTGACCAGGGACACCAGTTGAGGTTCCTGATTTACTCCTGTTCCGCAGATTCAAGGCATTTTGCTTCCATTTGTGTCAATCTTCACATTTTCAAGTGGGAGCAAGTCCTAACTTCTCTCAGGTTCTTCTCCTCGCTGCGGCGAATCACCGAGGAAAGCTCTGTTGTCCTTTTAGCAACACGCCAGGGACCGAGTCGCTGAGTTTGGGAAGGGGAGGTGGAGCTGTGTGCTTCCAGAGCTGATGGTCATTTCGTGATAAAGTGATAATGCTAATAATCCCTGGGTCCTTTTTTTTTTTTTTTTTTTTTTTTTTTTTTTTTTTCCTTTGAACTGAACATTTTGCCTGTCTCAACTGTGGTTGCCTTTTTGAACTGTCAGTTTGGGAGGATTAGATGCATGTTTAGGCTGGGTGAACTCATGAATGAAAATATTTTCCTTGGCAGTTTTTAAAATGCCTCCCCCCTTTAAGAGCTGAACCCTTTGGCAAGAATCTGCTTTTTGCCCAGATTACCACTGTCATTTTGGGAGGTCTTTTTCCCGCAGAACAAACAATGGAATTTTAATAACACAGTGAAATAGATTCAGGCCCGCTTTATTTATATTTTCTTTATTTATGCTTGAATACTTAGTATGCAGCTCCAGCAAAGACAAATTTAAGCTTTGTATTACTTCAAAATGATGAATTAAGCTCTGGGAGATTTACTTCCCCAGAAAAGGATATTTTGATTCACTGCTTTGAACATGTCTCATAAGAACAATAAATATCACAGAAATTAAAAATAAAAAAAACCCCAACAACTCAGTAAAAATTGCAGAGAGTAGAGCAGGCGCAGCACTGCTCTTTCTGCAGGCAGATCTGCCAGTGTTTGCACCACTGCTCCCTGCTTTGGTGAAGGTTTGACTCAACAGTTGAGCGATCAAACGCAGGGATCACCATCACAACAGGGCTGAATTAATTCTGAGCATTTATTTTAGGTTAAGTCCTGTTGAATCTGGGTGCAGAAGTGCTCAGACCAACACCAGCTTTTGCTGCCTGGGCAAAGGGTCGCTGGTTAAGCTCCCACTGCAGGACTCTGCTTGCAGAACATCCTTCAAAATTATCCAACTGTGTCTGGGGGTGAAGAAATGACACAGACACGCAAAGAGAATTGGGAATCATCTGAAGCGAAGCATAAAATAGCATCTATTAAAGCTTTCAGCTGAGTCTAACTATTACCAAACTGAAATAAAGTAGTTTGCATCTCGTACAAGCTCTTCTCGGAAGCTCTCATAGGTCTGAGCATCAGCTTTTTCTGTGACAAGGGCTGCATTGATTGCAGTGCTAAACATTATTCTACTCCATGATCAGTCTCATAAGGTTGCTTACATAGTTTTTTCCCCCCTCAAGAGAATTTTCTATTATTTTATCTTCCCTGCAGACTCCTTTCATTCCTGATGCATCATCCTCCCAACTTCCCAAGCCCGAGCAAGAAGCCAAGGGCTGGGGATCTTCACAGATCACATATAACAAATCTGTTCCAGGGCTTTCAGTGTTAAATAGCTCGCTGTCAGATAAGGCAGCGATCCGCTGCTGTGTTCAATTAAGATAGATGGTATATGGCATAGATGGAAAGCTGCCAATCACACCAGTGCTTTGAGTCTGGAGATGAACTAGATCGAGAGAGAGCCGGAAAGGGTCGTGTCGTGGGAGCTGTGGAGAAAGGGAAGGAATTGAGGTATTTTGAAGGATGCACTGGGTATTATTTGTGTCTTATTGCTCTGCTTTTAGCACCTGCTGGTTGTATCCCTCTCCACTTCAAGGAGCTGGAGTGTGTACAGAGCATGTAGCTCATTGCTGCAGCTTGAGAGGAGACTGAAAAAGCTGGTGAGCAGAGCTGGAGTAAAGCAGGTCACTGAAACACCCTTTGCTGAACGCAACGGTGGTTTTTCAACTCAGGCCTTGTCGGCACTCGGTGGCATTCGATACAAACTGGAGCGATGTAGGCACTGGCCAAAGGGATTCCTGGAAAGCCCGACACGTGGCTGCCCGGTGCGTGCTCCTGCGGTCCCATGTCTGCTTGGCCTATGTGGCACAGGAAGAAACACCGGCTAAACCCGGTGAGAACTTCATCCGGCTGCTGCCTCAGCAAAAGCAAAGGGCTTCAGCCACCTTGTCACTGTAATTACTGGGCTACTGAAAAACAATATCTGCCAAGGATATTACAGCTGCTTTTCTGTTTCCTTGTAAAATCAAGGGTGAAGAAGCTGCAGGAGCATGGCTTGTGTCCAGGAACGTGATAAAGATGCAAAGAAAAGCATCAATTCATGGGGGAATTAACCTCCCTGGCCACTTGCTGTAGCTCTGCCTGCCTGCATCAAAGATGCTGCCGCATCTGCGCCGCACAGTTGTAGAAGATGTTCTTCCCCACCGCCCAGATCAATGGGATGTGGTTATTGCTTATCTAGAACACTCTGCTTAAAGCAAAACAGAAGTTTGTAGATAAGAAAAAATGCTGCTGGTGACTGGGGAACTTTGGTCAAGATTTTAACACCTTCCGCAGGCTAAGACATTTGTCTTCATGCCTTGCAGACCAGAGCAGCTGGAGCTGGTGGCAGAGCTTGCAGGAAGAAGAGCTCATCTGCTCTCCCTTTAGGTTGCTCCGTTTCTGCCTTTGCATCAAACACTGGTTCGGGGCAGAGTGTGGAAATGCAGCACTCAGTGCTCTCAGCCTTGGGAGGGGCCGTGGAAATGAGAAGAAGGAATCTGAAAGGTGGGAGAGCTGTTAACTCTGCTACTCTCCCGGGATCCACGTACCGCTCTTCCTCTGCGGCCGACGGGAAGCAACGTAATTGGCAAAGTATGCACCAAACAAGTGCTGCAATTAGGGCACTGAGTGGCTTCAAGAGTGAAAACATACAAGAAACAAGAAACCAGAGCCTTTGGACACCTTTCTCTGTGGCACAGCAGCACAGCCTTTGCTGCCTCCAGACCCACCTTAGCCAGCGGAGGGGGTGTTTAACCTCTTCCTGGAGCACTGGCACTAACAACTTGTGTCCTGCTGTGTCATGGGGCTGTTGGGGATGGGGATGGGCCAGACAGCAGCCTGGGGCAACAAAGAGCGCTCAGACTTCTGGTGGCTAAATGCTAAATGCTGAATGCTTTGGATTCTTCATGGCAAAGATGGTGACCGGCTGCGCTGGCTCCAGGAAGGCTGGTGAAAGGCATGGGACGGGCTGGGGCTGGGCATGCTATGGAAGAGCACAGGATTTGGGATGTGCAGAGACAAATGTGAGACCTGTGGAGTCCTAAAGCTACAGGCTGCATCCTCTAAGCTCATGAGAGCATGGCTGGGGCTGGGTGCTGCCGCATCAGTGCTGCGTAGGATTTTCTGAACTCAGCTGCTCAAAATCTTAACCAGAAGAGCAGGGCAAATGAGCATGCAAAAATATTCTGTCTTACATTCTGCCAGAGACTTTCTCATCGTATCTGGGATCTACTTTTACTTAGCTTGATCTTTCACTATGCGCTAAGGTACATCTGAAAAAACAGCAAATCATGTTTTAAAAGGCTTCTATGTCAGCACAGCATCCAAAAGCACTGAACACAAGTAGGTCCTGGTCCTGTAAACCCTTAAACTAGTCACCCAAACAGCTCCTGCTGGAGTCAGTGAATTCATGTATGAGACCAGAGTTAATAAAGTGCCTGATATCTGCAGGTTTCAACAGAGCAGTGAATTACATCACCTAGAAGCCCACCCATCAGTTCAAGAAGAAGATGCACATTTCTTGCCTTAATGATGAAGGGATGAAAAAAGAGTTTGGCAAAATCAGCGTCCCTGCACGCCAGTAGGGAAGGGGAGGGTGTGTTGCCATTACTAAACCCTCCCCTTGGGGACCTCCCATGTCCTTCCATCAACAAAACCACTTGCAGGGCTGAGCACTGGTCAGGGAAAGGAGGGAAAAGCTTCTCTCTCCTGGAAGGAGAGCGGGAGGTGTGGACACAGCTCAACAGGCATGTCCATGATTCACCTTATCTACAGCTATTCTCAAACCACTGGGCAAATTCAAGAGAAGCCCAGCACATCTCAATAAAGCAGAAAGTGTGGTCTTGAGTTTATTTAACCACCCACCTTAGTTTTATCAGACAGCCCAGTAATTTTAATTAGTCAAGTCAATAGCTTTGATTTGGATAATAGTTTGTGGGTTTTTTTTGATTACTGGTCCGTGAGGCCAACGAAAACTCTTTATTTTTGGGTAATGCAAATGTGAAGTCAGTGCTTTGTTTTCCTTCCAGCATGCCCTACCTGCCTTCCCCCTGAGTCTCAGATATCAGAGTTTAATCACTATTAAATCATCCGCGTAGTCTAAGTGTTTGCTTATGTGCCTCGGATCGTAGCTCGCAGCAAGAACAGCGGCGATGCCCCTACCCTGCTTTCGCTGGGCTCCCCCGTACCCTAATTACAGCATTTAGGGAAGGACATTTCCTGGCAGCGGTTCCTCAATTCACTGCAAGAGCCACTATTGGACTGGGGACAAAAGAAGGCTGTAATGGTTAGCACATGTGAACGATGGCTACGGGGACAATTAACCTTCCTTTAAGAGTGAGCACAAGTCCATTTCTGTTTCCTATTTCCAAATGATGCTGCTTTAGGACAAGCAGAAGTAACACCGCGTGCCGGGCTCCAGTACCTACCTATCCAAGTCTAGCATTACCTTGTGGCACGGGTTAGTAAAGAAATATTCTGTAGCTATCCAGAAATGCTGAATAGGGCCACAATCCCAAGGGATCCTCCGTGAGGATGAAAATCTCCAAGGGCAAACAGTTTCTTCGCAGGTACGAGATGAAGGCAAATGACTTTGTTAGCAGGAAGCTGTGGGTATTCGTGATTGCAGTGCAATTTTTATGTTAACATGCACTAAATTTCTCTGTCTAAACTGGATTCTTGTAGGGTTAGAGTAAAGGATGAAGATTTTAGCCTGGAACCTGGGGGAAGCACTGGAAAAATAGATCTTTCTGGGGTATATTTTGTTTTAGTTAATTTAATTAACTAGATGGACATGTTCTTAGTGACACGTTTAGTGGTGACCTGGCAGTGCTGGGTTAATGGTTGGACTTGATGATCTCAAAGATCTTTTGAAAAAAAATGATTCTATGATACTGGTGGGCTGTTCCCACCTCCAAAACTTGCCTCAGGAGTAGTAAAACCATGGGCATCCATACCAGAGGGTGGAAATAAAGCCACAGCTCACTCCACGCATCATCTATTCATTTACTGACCCAACTGGGCTTTGTATTGTTGTGAGAAGTCTAAGGGATGATTTTATTTGGTTAATTCTTAAAACCTTATTTTTTTTCCTCCACACTCTGCTCTGTCTTTCTTGCTGGTGTATTTCTACAGCAGCATCTTCTTGCTAAGAAAATGTGGAGCTCACGGGTGCAATAACAAAATAAAATATTCCCCAAATGGTTTAGCTTATGCCTCCTCATTTCTGCACTTCTCAGTTCACTCCAAAAGCCATGATTTATGAGAAACAAAAAAGAATAAAAGAATTGTTTGTCAGTCCTAATAAATAATGTTAATGGAGACTTTCATGGCTGCCTACAGAGAACAAACACTGAACATCTTTTCCAGATAAAAGGCTTCCAGGTGCTGTGACAGCCAATGTTTTGGGAGGTGCCAGGTCAAGCAGTGCCCTGCATGGGTGCCCACAGTGTCACTGCCATGAGTTCCTAAAATCCAGCTGTTTCTCCTATTAGACCTTCTATTCTTTTAATTTGTTGGTTTTTTTTTTATGCCAGAAGCTTCACAAAAGAAAAACTGATCAAGAATTACAGGTGATGGATAGTTCTGGTCCCTACTGTGGAGCTGCAGTGGCGGCCGTGCTGCCTGCCTGAGAAGGGAGAGCTGCTCTGGGAGCTGCTTGTGTCGGCTTGAGAGGAGCTGACAGAAAACTTCCTGAGAGCTGGGACTGCATTTGCTGCAAGTAGGGAAATCAGAGAAAAAAAAACAATGGGGGGGGGAAAAAAAGGCTTGACAAAGCAGAGGTGCAGCTCTGCAGGGACGTGCAGCTCCTTCGAGCAGCTTTGTTTGCCTCTGACGCATCAAACGTGGCCAGGAATTCTTGATAAAATTGTGGGATGTCATAATTTCAGGCAACAGCTGCCCCAGAGTCAATATCAAGGTGTTGCTGCTCCTCCTGTCAGTGTTTACTAAATAAAGAGCCTTACTAGTAAGGGTTGTAAAAGGCTGATAAGGTGCTTCTAATTTGCAAAACACCCGAGGTGAAGATTTAAGCTAATTGTAACAGAGACAATGAGAAATAAAGTTGATATGGTTTGAGCACCGATAAAAAAAAAAAAAAAAGATCCTCATCTGTTTTGCATTCACATGTGGAACATATTCCCAGAGGAGAACGAGCGGCGTATTTTTAGGACACTATTTCATCGTAGCAAATCAATGTACAGGCTATTAAACCTCCATTTTTCCATGAATGATAAGTGTAATTACATCTCTCTTGCAATAAAAACTAGTGCTTATTAAACGTAAATATTTAGCAATGATTAAAATACATTTGAAGGAAACTTTATAGCTTTCTTTTATATGTTCCCATCTGGGTTGCCTTTCCTAAGCCACCGTGCTTTGGAGAGAGTTATTAAATTATTATTTTGAGAAGGACTAACACCCTGCGTGTCCCTTGCTTCAATTTTAATTTCGTACACTCTCAGAATTTACTGAAGTCTGGCGAGTTTAAGGTTCAATCAATGCACTATTGTATTTGCAGAGCTGCATCGAGGGGAATGGGGCTTCGTGAGGTAGGAAATGTCACACTGACGTGTCTTTTGTGCATCCAGTTTTGATGGCCAGATAGAGTTTCCTGACTCCACACGCTGCAGCTCTCATTGGTTTCCAAAGGAAGCAAATTGGTTCCTTAAATGGGTTGCTTTGGTTTTATGTCTGACCCTTCTGAGGCTGTTTTAAAAGTAAGCTTCAATAAAAGGTCCAATCTTATAAACTGCAGATATGTCTAAGGAGTGTTCTGTGTGCAAGTTGCTGACCCTGAGCTCAATTCACAGCTCTACAGGGGAAGGAATTTAGAGGGGAACCAAGGGGTTGTCAGATCCGAAAAATAAACCCCATCTCCAGTAAAAATCTTCCCTTTGGAATGTCCTTTCACATGCCCAGGGAAGCATCCCGATAGATTTTCAGAGAGTTGAAGTAAATTTTTCTAGAAAACTCTGCACTTGATTTAAAAATTGCTTTGCAAGGATATAAACCATTACACTGCTACGGAACAGTTTAAATACTTCCAGAAAGGACACCACTCCCTGTTAAATATTTTTTAAGTTCTTGATACAATTTGTGCTCCGATGTGCTGCTTTCACACTGGTGGCTTTTACAAGGGCCATTCTCTCTTCCAGTGATCCCTAATTCTCTCTTTTTTTTTTTCTTTTTTTTTTTTTGAGGAAACTTCTGCAAAGTTCAGCTTCATATTCCAGATCATTCCAAAAGACTGGAGTTAATTTTTAATTTGACTAGTAGTTCCAGTCATGTAAGTAATATCACCAAAGCCAGTTACTTACTTGAGAGACTGTTAACGGGATCGGGCTGCGGAGAGCTCATTAAAACTCCTGATCCTGCAAAGAAGCAGGAGCTCAAACCTCTGCAGAGTTTCTTGGAGTCACCAGGTGCCCCTTAGTACAAAAATCATGCTGAAGAAGTCACTACAATTTCTGAAAAAAAACCCAAACAACCGAAAGAGAGAGAAAAAAACTCAGTAGCCTTGTCCAACTTGTTTCAAAATAACAAATAACTGCCCCAAATTTCTCATTCAGAAACCAGCTAGCCATGCAAAAACCTGACAGGCAGCACATTTAAAGCCTCTTTAGGTTTTACAGCCTCCTCCTTTCAGATTCCTAAACTCCTTTAGCAACCCCGAGATGCGGCGATAGACAAAGACTCGATGTGTGTGTGGCTTTTTAAACAGCTTTCTCCGAGGAAGGAAATTTCTCTTTAAATAAATCTCCCTCTTCTATTGAATCTGGTACTTAAAAAAAGAGAAAACAAAAATAAAAAAAACACAAAGAAGAGGTTATTTATTTCTGAACTAACACACAGGGCATCGCTGTACAACAGTATATTCAGTGGTTTAAGTTACATTTGATGAAAGGAAAATTAATTTAAGGGAGTGTAAGGTTTTCTCTTAGAGAATAAATTGTATTAACACAAGATTGTTAATCTTGTGTTCAATCAAGATTGTAATCAAGATTGGCTTGGCAGTGTGGGCATCTTTAATTGCTTGTCTAATTAAATCTCTCAACTAAATTTTATTTTATTTTATTTTTTTTTGTGAATGTAAAATATCAGTTGAAGTTAGAATGTGTGGGTTTTGGGGTTTAATTAATTCATTAATATCTCTTCCTACTGAGCAAACAGCACCTCTCACATACAATAATGACAGAATAACCCAGGCAACCTTTCCTGGGGAGAAATACTCGTGTATTTTGGGCTGCTCCTGTTGCCATTGAAGCCAATGGAGCAGGAGCCCAGATGGGGACAAGAGCAAGTATTTTCTGATATAGACGTGATGGAATAATTTAAAGCAATCCCTTTTCTAGCATTGCTGAGCTGTTTTCACACGATGATTAAACATAATACCCAGGCAGATATGCACAGGTGTGCACACATCAGCTTTACTTTGAAATCTGCTGAATATATTACAATTTCTCAAATAATATCAGGTACTTGTAGAAAACAACGTGTGCCTTAAAACGCAACGCCCACTAATAAATTTAGTTTGTCTTTTGGAAAAATAACCTTTCTTCTTTCTTTCTTTTTTTTTTTTTTTTTTTAAATATTTTTTTGTACCAGAAAGTTTTGGTTTCTATTTTCAGCTTCATTATTCTTCTCTTCCATCTTACAAACCAGCCCCCTGGAAATGTCTTAAATTTTAAGTATGAAATAAAAGTGTGCAGATATTCTGCACGCACACACTGGAAAGAAAAGAGCACGAGGCTATTTTCACAAGCGTTAGGAGGGGGAAATCGTTGCCTTCACTTCTGTCCTTTGTTGCCACGATAGTTTCTGGAATTGAAAAATACGATACAAAATTCTGGCTTTAACCCGTGTGCTTCTCTCGAATCGAAGCTGCTTTCATCTGCTTTGTGAAAAAAATGAAATATCAGCCTGTCAGCATTACCAGGGACTTTCAGCGTGGCTGGTAATTGCCCTTCCTATAATTCCATAATGGCAGATTTAGCGCTGAATAATAATTATACATTACAGAGGACAGCAACTGCCTATAGAAAGAAAGGACCTGATCCAAGCCCTCTAAAATGGTGGCTATTTTTTCCTGAATGCCACATTTTCTGAACGTTAAATAAACGAAGAGCTGATCCAAAGCACATCGGGGACATGGGTTTGCACTCTGTTGATGTTCATTCAAACGTGACCCTGGGGAGATGGACACCCTGTTTCTGGGTATAAAAGCTAAAATTCTCCTGTATTTTCTTATTTCATCCTGCACAGGTAGGAGTAAATGTGTTTGCTTTAGGTGGAAAATTTGCTGAAGAAGAGAGCTGACCTGTATTCTCTGTGCCGCTGGCCGTGCGTGGGTCAGATTTGTGATTGCGAATACGGGACTCAGTAGAGAATTTGCATTTTTGTTGAATAAATCATTTGCAACCAAAACATTCCCATGTCCGCGCTGTTTGCGGTGAGCGACAGCAAAGCTGAGGCCACTAATACAGATTTACCAACAAACTAAGAAATTCCAGGCAGCTAATAAAACCCCTTCTCTTTCTAATGAATTATTTCATCACTTCGCTGTCTACCGGTTTCTCGGTGCCCTTCACAGCCACCGAGGGATTTAATCCCTGCTTTCCTCCAGCGGCGATCTCGGTGTTTAGACTTTTCTGTAGTGCCTTTATATCATTCTGCTCACTCTGCAGAAGTCCCGCTGTGCAATATCTGCAGCAGGACTTGGTCTCCGGGCCGGGGAGGGAGCCTGAGCCTCAGGCTGTGAACCCCCCTGGTTGGAATGAGGGTCCGTTGTCTTTTTGCTGGGGGTTTTCAACCTCTCCCTCGGCAGCTGTCAGTCCTGTGTAGCGCTTTAGGGAGCGTAACGGGGGAGAACGCGGTGAGCGCTGACATCAAATCGGTCTCTTGATTCAACTGGCCATTGAAAACCAGGGAATGCCTTTAAATGCATCGAGGATTTCTCACTTCTTGATGGGAAAACATTAAAAGCCTGATGCTTTAATCTTGCTGTATAGCCCCAAGTTCAGGGCTTAAAGCTGAAAGCTTGCAGTTCCAGCTCTTGCTCTTTTTGCAAAGATTTCTGACAGACATAATGTGGCTCACAGAGGTATTAATCCCCCCTACAGCCTCTCAAATAGTGACACCTCCCCATACCACCCAGGCTCAGCGGTCCCCAGGCTTGCAGCAGGAGGAGATAAGGCAGGTCTTGCTCCTCCGAGCAATTGGAGCCCCTAATTGCTCACATTTATTGCCGTTAGGAAATCTGGGAGAAGGCCTAGCCCAGGTCTTTCCTGTGTTTTGCTGCGAGACAAGACCCACCGATTCCAGCGGCCGCAGGATCAGCCCCGAATTTCGCCGTCAAATCCAAAGGAGCTCCACGCCTGGGGAGGGAGATTTAGGAATCCAGCTTTATACTGCTGCAATTAACTGCAAAATTTGGCCCTAAAAATCCCACTGATGTAAACAGCAGGGCTGCAGGTCAGCACCGAGCACACAGCCCGGGATTAACGGCAGCTCACTACTGGAGCAATTATCTTCTGGCAAAGCCAAAAAACTCCCTTGTTAAGCAACTGTGGGGCTCTCGGTACTCTCCCCTACACCTTTAAAATGCCAGAGGACTTTTTTTTTTTTCCTAGAGTTTCACTGAGAGAGCAACTTAGTGAGCTGCATGTACTTAGTATTGTTTGGAAAATAAATCTTAGCAGCCTCTGAAGAAGAGTCGAGACTGAGCAGAGTGGCTGGAGTTGATGTTTACCGGGAGAGTTAACAAGCCTGGCAATAAAACCCTGGGTAACGATGGCTCTGAAGAGTTACATTTGCTTTGGAATTCACTTTTACAAAAGCATGAAATTTTATGTAGCAACAAGATCTGTAACCACCTATATAAAAGTAAAGGGGTTTTACTAACTCTGAGAATGATGGACGAGAGTCTGCAGGACGGATCTCGTATTAGGACTGTAGGATAAGAGCTCAGCGAGTAATTCAATACTGGTTATTTCATAAGCTTTGTCTTTGCTGAGAATAAAATGTGATTTGCTTGAATCACTTTATTACCTGACTCCTTCTTTTTCTTTTTTTTTTATGTCAATCTTCCTCTGACAGACTCACTCTTAGCATTTACTGCTGGAAATTCAAGGTGGATTGTTTTTTTTGTGCAGATGTGATTTCAGAAATTATTTTCTTTGCCATTTTTTTCTGTACTGTTTGCATACAATTCCTTGTTTCCATGACTGTGTCAGTCAGCAAGGGGACTAAGGTACAGGAGAGGTAAATTCACAAATTAATTTCACGTAAACCTGAAATAGGGATGAAGAAAGAATGTTTTTGTGGAGTTTGTCCAACTTTATAGCAAACATCCAGCTTAATCCTCAGACTCTCTACAGAGAAATGAGGCATTTTCCTCAAGTACCTTTCCCCACTTCTCACTCTGCTTCATGCCACAATTTAACAAAAGCTCTGTTTTTACCACCGTATCCAGGCAAAATTCCTCTTAGCAGAGATACAAGATTTACCCAAAACATTAAGGACAGCAATTCTCTTCTTCAAACTCAGAATGAAAAGTGCAATTAACGATGCCGGGTAAAACTCTAAATTAACTGAAATCAGGGCAGGATCGCAAGAGAATACGGGAATTTACTTATCTCCTTCAGCAAAAGCCCGGCTTTCCTGAAAAGAGCAGGCACAGGAACTAATGAGATCAATTTTAATTTTTCAAACCCCTCCTGCTCTGCCGCCTACCGGCAGCGGCCCGGCCCGGGGAGCCCGGTCAGGACAGGGGCTTCTCTCCAGCCAGGCATCCTGCAGCTTTGCAACCCCTCCTGGTTTTGGTTTTATTATCCCTCTCCGTGGTTTTTTTCTCATGTCAGATACTGTCGAGATGTTTCCCACAAGCCACCCGCCCTTCCTTGCCACCAAAAAGCCACACGTACGTGTAGGTGCGGGATTTAAATCAACGGCACAACGCTAGAATATTCCTCAGCGCCTTCACGCGAGACACACCGTAGCAATATTCTTGTTGCTATAGGAGCAAAATACAAGTAAATATTTAGGTGGATTCCTTCCAAGTGCAAGGGGCAGCTCTGAAAACACTCGGTGCCCTGAGCCAGGACATGCTTGAACACACATGGAATCCTCCGGCAGGTGAGCGGCTCACCCTTTGGGATTTCATGCAGGCCATGGAAATGCCGAGAGGTGCAATGCTAAATACCAAAGTGTTGGTGGGAATGATGACTGAACATTTTGGGGAATAATTCCATCAAAACCCCGTAACAAACATTCACAGGATCAGGCCTGGAATGATTTGGGAGAAAGTTTCCCTGGTTTCTTTTGTTTCTTTTCAGTCTCTGAGTGACAATTGACATGTAAGAGTCAGTCCCTAAAGATCCTGTGCACTACAGACAGACAAGAGCCATACAACTGTCTCTTGCCTACAGGTCTTTGAGCTTTGCTTTTTCTATAAAGCCTGATTTCATGTTTATAGTGGTTGGAGAGAAGCTGTGGGAATGCTGAAAGAGCTCTTCCTTTAACTTTACTATGGAAAGAAACAAGATTTTGGAACAATCGCTTAAGTGTTAGACTATCACTAGATAGAACAAGACATTTTAGGTCAGAAAAATGCAACAAAACAAAAATCCTAAGGCTGCATCACAAAAGAAACCTACAATGCCTATGCAAAAGGGCTGGATTTACCTCCCTGCTCCAAAGGATAATGGTGCTAAAATGTATTCTGAGCCATCCAGGACTTAAAATTCTCTTTCTTGCCCACCTCCATTTTTTTTTTTCAGCTGAATATAAATCGGTTTAAGTCATGTAGAGGTTTTCTTGTCTGACAGTAGCGTATGGAGTGGCCAGTTGTCTCTGGGCCGTAGTTTATTCATTGTTCTGGAGAAAAGTAACAAATATTGGCTACCCACCAATAATTGTTTGAGAAAACCAGATATGTGCTGCAGATTTTGGCTATGTTGCTAGTCCTTATATAAGCAAAATGGGTTGTTTCTAAAACACTGCGCTCATCTGAACCAAGCGTACAGATGGTATTTGTACTAATCAAGCAAATTCTGCCCTCCACGACATCCGCCCAAAAGGCCACTGCCAAGTTTGCAGCCAGACACTGCATATTTATCCCATGTGGGAAGTGTGCCTGTGGAAAAGGGAAGTTTTGGTCACACCAGCATGGGTAGAGATCCTAATTTCTCCCCCACGATGTTTCCCATTAAGGAACAGAAAGGAAACCCCTACAAATCCTCCAGCGGCACATACCGTGGCTGAGTCCTCCACTCCAAACCTCTTTACAAGCCCCTCCAGGTCTCCTCACTGAGCCCCTCACCTATGCTCCCCTCTTTCAATGGGATTCCCACATGGAATGGGAGTCCCCAGGGTCTCCTATGGGCTGTGACCAGCATGATATCCTGCACCCACAGCAATCATTGCAACCGTGGCTGATGCACTGGCATGGCCCGAACCTCCCCACGGCCAGCTTCAGAGAGAAAATCAACAATGGTGCACTGTACTTTACACTGTGTCCTGTGGGAAATGGAGAGAAGACAAATCAACTTTCTTTTGCAACATAAAGAATGTCACACCCTTTGGCAATACGTAACTAATAACTTAAATCCGTTAAAAAACTCCGTTCTCTACTATACCGCTCACAAACAGAGCCAAAGCTGTAAAAATTCATGAAGGAGTCAGTAGCGGGCTGGCTGGGGTTACAAAATCTACAAAACCTGCTAGAACTCACAGTTTTCTCCATGAAAGTCACGGCCATAACAAATATACCACACAGCAGCTCGCTTTCTATTCCATTCCCAGGGAGCTGCATTGTGTGAGGTTGGATCTTAACACCCAGCAAGGTTGGGAGGCAACAAGAGGCAGAGAGGAGGGTGTGTGGGGACCAGATGGATGTTGGGACTCATTGGGTGTGAGCTGATGGGTCAGGAGGGGACCGCAAAATGTCCCTGACACTCTAGACCTGGGTTTGGCCGGTGCTGGGTAACGCAGAGCTGGGAGTTGACTGATCACACCGGAAAACAAAAGCTGCGCCTGGAAGAAAAGGGCTCCTTTTCATTTCTGTTCCCCATGTCAGGCAAAAATTAATGACTAAATGCACCTTTCTCTGATGTTGTCCATCATGCAAATAGCGGTGGGCAGGAGTCAATATGAACTTTAAACACACCTGACACAGGTGGCTCTTGCCTTTCAATGCTAAATGGCCACTGGCCAACAATTCACGGCGCAGCATAAAGGAATCCTTGTGGCGAGCAGCCTTCCCTCTGTTTATATTTGTTATTCCAGAATGAAGCTATTCATCGGGGCTGAGATGAAACTGCCCAGGTGAACAGCTTCCTGAAACCCCGAGCTCCTGCAGGAGTGCGACCAAAATCAACCAACTTAGTGAGCTGCATGTACTTAGTGAACGTCGAGGAGAAAGCACAGGAATTGGAGAAGGTGGAGGGCAGGATGCAGCTGGCAGGAGATGCCCAGTTGCCCAGGATCCTGCTGCCCCAGCATCCTTATTGTGATGTCTCTCCGAAGCACTGGTCAAGCTGAATCATTGCCCTGGGGATTTTTACCTACCCAGTAGGTCTTCCCCTTGTCCTCTGGGCTGCGTCCTTCTGCCAATGGGCCAACACTGACACAATACGGCTGGAAAAAAATAAATAAATCAGTGAATGGGATTATGTCTCCTGATTTTAGCACTGAGCCTGTGGATTTTTCCAAAACTTGCAATCTGAAATAGAATTCAGGCCATTCTCAGGAGGGGCTCAACAGCACTGCTTTTTTCCTATAAAGCAGTTGCAGCTTATCTCCAGGAAAACAGACATAACTCCCATCGGTTGTACTTCATACTTCTGCAATTTCAGTGCAAGCCTTTTTTTTTTTTTTTTGTCCTCTTTTGGATGAAGCATATCCTATTCTAATATCATTTCATCAAAATAAAAAATAGATTGCACTGCATCCAAAAAGGATACACAGACTAAATATTTTGGTGTGCAGTCACCAAAATAACTGCAAGGGGGATTTTCTAAGCAGTTTGGGAAGTTTTCTTTCAGCTTATGCAGAGAGAAATCTTTACATACTATCAGAGTCGGGATTAATTTATCACCAAGCCCAGGAACTGTTCCCAATCGGAATTAGCCACACTAATGTCTGGAGCTGACAAGCACAGCTGCAGCAAGTTTGTTCATGTTTATTATTGTCGTTTTTCTTGTCTTTTAACAGTTGGGACGCTAATGGAAGAGTAGGAGCTAAACCTGCTCATCTTTACTCTACTATTGCAATGAGTTCGTTAATAAAGCACCTTAAGGGCTGGTTTTTGAGCTCCTGATGGGATCAGTAATAGGTGCAGAAAATAGCTGCACTCTCCAAAGTCTTTTCTGACTGTTCTTTTAGAAAATCTCTGGAAGTCGAGCACAGAGCATTGCATTCAGTTTTATCTTTCTGTGTCACTTCATTCCTGGTTTGAAGTCTGTTTTGGAAAACGGTGCTGTGGAGCAAAGGGCTGGAGCTACGAGCCTCTGCTGAAGGGGGGACACAAGCAAAAATTAAAATGCAGAAGAAAACTTGAATTTAGCTGATATGTATATTTTGAATATGGTCAGTAGCAGGAAGAGGGTAGCAACAGAAGCAGCTGGCAGAGATGGGATGTTGTGGGACCAAACCATGTTTTATTTCCCTTGGTGCTTGTGCAGGATGCAAGTCGTTCGGCCTCTGCAAAGGAAATGTACTGACAGCATGAACACCTTATTTATGCAATAAGAAATCGTCATAGATCAAACTGACAGCTTATCAACTGCCATGAATTAAAACTTCCACGCAATGTTTGTGGTATAATCTAGACCTCACAGGTTACACCGGGGCTTCACCTTGGCCGTGGGTGAGTCTCTGCACTGGGACTTTGCTGTGGCTTTGGGCCTGTGCCCCTACTTTATTTCCCCATGGGAACACGGGAGCAGGGCAAAAAAGCAGGTCTGACATCTGTCTCACCTGCCGTGGGAGCTGGGAGACAGCCAGGACAGGCATCTGGACGGGGGACTTGGCAGCGATTCCAGGTCCTGTATTCTCGGCATCATAATAGGTCAGTAATGCACTTCTATCCTCGAGTTCATTTGGAGCATCACGTGTACACCGATTCAGCTGGCATATGTCCAGATTATCTAGCCATTTATACGAAAAAACAGCCAGAGGCAGACCAACCGAAGAGCAGACGGTGCCGGTGACTGCCAGATGTCACATATCTAGCAAGATCCTCCTTTGGCTGAGAGCCCTCACCCTGCCTGCTTGGATCAGGCACCTTTGCCAGACTTGAGCTGCAGTACCTGCCTGCTCGGCAGCAGGATGAGACCCCCCTCTGCTCCTCACCATCCTTCCTCTGTAGGGTTTGGGGGAGTTGTGGAAGGGCAGAAGAGGCGGAGAGAGATGGAGAAGAAGAAGGGAATGGATTGCAGAGGGACAGAAGCAGAGGGAGAGGAATGGGGACTTCTCCAGGTGCTTGCATCCTCTGGATGCTCATCATAACCCTCAGGGTATTTCCCCTGTTCTACCTGCCTGGACCTCCCAGGAGGAAGGATCTGTGCTGGCAGCCTGGCAGGCTGGCTTGGAATCTCTGCTGCTCCCCCAGGTGGGAAAAACCAGAATTAACTGAGGAGCAGCCGGCAGAGGTGATGCACTTGCCCAGCAAGCCAAGCACTGAGGAAATGCTTCCCCACCTGGTCCTTCTGACAAATCCCTCTTACAAGGCTGGGGATAGTACGTGTGCGTGTGTGAACTGCTGATTGAGACCCATGCTAAATCTATTCACCCTTTTCCATCATGTATAACTATATATGCCCCACAACATTCCAGTTTAACACTTATGGGGACCTGGATACTCCAAGGCTCATGGAGCCCTTTACCTGATGCTCATCAGCAATCCAGCTTAGCAAAGCTTAAAGGTTGTTTATTTGTATTTACGCTTATAGAAGGAGGAACAGGGAAAGGTACCAGTTCAAACAAGGAATCAACTGGAAGGGGAGCAGATCTGAAAATTTCTTTTGGTCGATGTTTTGGCAGGAAAGCTGTGAGGAAAGGGGAGAAGTACTCTGGCAGAGCAAGGAGATGGGAACCAACTAAATGAGACCGCTCATTAAGGAGATGAGGAAAAGAAGAGATTGTCTTATCACCTTTGCTTCTTTCCTCCTACTCTCTGCTGTTCCGTTTTATCTCTGACAGGACGTCACAAACATGTCAGTGAGGTCTTATGGCCATAGATGGGCAGGTTCTCGGTCCCCTGACTGGCTGCAGGATTTGGGTGGCTGTTCTGCGCTCAGACGGGAAAACCTGCTACGCCTGTGGGGGCCCCAGGCTTTTCCTGCTTTGGTTTCTCTTGCTTGTCAGTGCCAAAAGCAAAGAGCAAGAGAATGAGCAACTGAGCTGGAGGTTTGGGTTCCTGCATTCCTGCCGAGCAGCATCGCTAAGCCTTGGAGTGAACTTGTGCAGCATCCCCCTGTGCTTTACCAGTCACCAGGGAACACCTTGGGCTGTCTTTTCCTCCTTGCCCATTCACGCTGGGCTGAGGCAGGAGCTGGGATACATGGGGAATGGGTGACCTGAGTGCCTCTGTGTTACGGTGTCCAGGAGGAGATGGTATCGTGCCAATTAGAGCAAGGTCCCTGTGCTGTTTTGTTGCACGGAGAGCAGAGGAAGGCAGTGTGCCCTGTGCTACTTTCCCGCAGTTATTTTCATTTGAGCTGTATGCCAAGTTTAAGGCTTCAAGGATTTTTCTGCAGTGACCTCTAAATCCCTTCACTGGTCAATATGATGCATCACCATTCAGTATAATATCCTTCTGTCTGGTTTGCTGGCCCCAGGCTTATTATTTTATGTTTCTGTACATTAAACTGCATTTTCCATTCACTGGCCCAGGCAACCAGTGGATTCAAATCCCCTGTTCCTCGTTATTTGTTCCCACTCCAATTTTGCGCCCTCCGCAAACTTTGATAGTTTGTGGAGGTATTTCCATTCAAGTCATTTGCAGGTATTATAAATGAGGGAAGTCCCTTGGTGTTCTCATTTGTTGAGCTTTCACAATACAGGATTACCTTTTCAAAGGAGGACGCAGGGGTTTAGCAGCGTGACTAGTGGGTATTAATAGATACCTCTTGGTACAGATCCTCTGAAAGACACTGTCACGGCGGCTTTCTTACCTTTGCACAGATGAAGGCTGTAAATCAGAGCAAGGGCTCAAGTCTTTTGCTAAAATAGCTTTGGAGTGTAAGGCCTGTGGACAATGGAGAAAAAGAAAGAGAAAGCAAGTAAGGTATTAGGAGTAGCTGCTGATTAGGGAGTGGGAGCTATCATGGGAAAATAGGAATTTGAGGCACCTGAACTAATGCTGCAAAGGGGAACTTGGATGTGAAATATGGACAAGACTGGAAAGGAAATATTTTCCCTCTATCGATTCGTTTGCTTGACCCTGTCGTGTGCATTGCCATGACGATCAGCTTTCACCCCTGCTACCTGCCTTTGGTTCTCTGGCAGGTATTTCCTCACGTTGCAGTTGAAAAACTTGAATTGTAAACCCAAAAGCTGCAAAACTAACTGGAGCCCCCAGCCCAGCGTCCTGACCCCAGCCCAGTGCCACCGTGGGCACAAGCCACAGCAGATCCTGCCAGCCAGGCCACCCTGCTGATGGTACAAACTAGGTTCAAGCCCAGGTTCCTTATGGATGTTTGCAGCCACCTCGGCACCAGAAAAGGAAACAAAAATGTCTCCCCCTCAGCTGTGCAGGTTTTATTAAACATGTGTTTTGGTTTGAAGCCAAATGGCGCTGGGTTGTTTTATCACTGTTTATTCCTGTCTTTCACAGCCTTTATCAGTTATCTACATCAGACCTGTGAGCACTGCGAGGGCCGAGTCACACAAATAGCACTTTTATCTGCAGTCAAATCTATAATCAGGCAACAAAACCCCCTCATCTCGCTTCTATTTAGAGTCCCAACTCAGGCTCTTAAAGGAAAAGGCACTTCACAAAGGAATTTCAGTAATTATCCTCTCCCCTCCATCCCCCAGATGTTGTTTTGTGTGCTATAGGTACCTGTGGATCCTTGAAAAGAGCGCTCGGAGCTGCCGTCTTTTTAATGGAAGACTTTTAGGAAAGTGAACTTTAACTTTTAAACTTCCCTATGAAAAACAGACCCATGTTAAGTTTGATACCATTTGCCTCAGGATGATCTCAGCTCTTAAAATATGATGGTTTTAGTCGGATTAAGAGCCTATATTGTTGCTGAAGAGAAAGAAGGGTGCCTCTTTAATTGCAGCTCAAATCTACCTAACAATTGCCACATGTTGAACAAGATTTAAGAGTTATTAAATATGAAAGCCACTATTGCTCTTCCACTAGGAGCAGCCTTTGTTTTTTAAACCTGGAAAGCACTAAGTAAAAAGGAGAGGAAAATGTAAAAAAACAAACCGAAAAAACCCTCCTGAAAACCTGATATCTGAAGAGGGATGTTTGTTTTCTGTGAAGGCTCAAGTTAGTGCAACGCATTTCTCTTTGCAGCAGCATCTGCTGTGTTAACCGAAAAAAACTCCTGGCAGGTCTGGGAATCTTCTGGCTGAGAAAATTCAGGACAAATTCACAATGGCCATTGGTTTGCTGCTGTCTGTTGTCTGAGGTTATCTACAAGCAGTGGGTTGATAACTTGACCAGAGCTGTGCTAAGCAAAGTCCCCTCTGGCTCTGGCGTTGGGTGCAGCAGCCGAGGCTGGGGATCTGCAGCCCGAAAATCAAACGATGACTACCGTAGCATTTTGACTTTCTGTTGTAACTGTGCATGGCTGAGTAGATCTAAAACATCTGAAGCCCGGCAACAGTGCTGGCTACAATCTACTCAGAGGTGAAAGCCCTTGGACAACAACTGTCTGAACCCACTTGTCTTGCTTTGTCGCTGACACTCAATAACAGCAGCAAGACGCGAGGACCGGGGGTGCTGCTTGGCTAAGATAGCATTTGTTATATTGCTCTTGTATTCTCTCGGTTCCCTTTGTGTCCATACTGCCCGTGCCTTGATTGTCCCAGCGTCTCTTTCCCTGGAGCAAGTCTTCTGGCTTGCCCAGCAGCAAAACCCTGGCAGGAGGATTAGATTAGCTCACCGCTGATGTCATCAGTTTGGGTCACCCAGCTTTGCAAAGCTGAGCCCAGCCCTAAGGCCAGGTACTAACCTCAGGGTAGACAGAAGCCAGCAGGCAGGGCAGACTCTGCACCCTCTCAGTTGCTGGGGAGGGGGTTTAAGTAGCGGGATGCTCAGAGTTTAGACTGCTTAAAAGCTTCTGCAGGAATGAGGCTGTTTTGGAGAGCTCTCTACTAGCTTTGCATCCCTCCGTGCTGTAAGATACTCTCTGCTGGTTAGGAGGCTGATCCCCACAATAGCTCAGCTGGCAGGATGCCAGAGCCCTGACATTGGTCTGGAAGGATCTTCAAAGAGGAGCTCTGTCTCCTTCCCCAGCTGTGCTCAGAACAGCCAGGGTTGTTCAAGGGACTTCTACCCGTTGCTCATCAGTGCAAATTTTCCACTGAGTCTGCCACATTCTTTTCCTTTTTTTTTTTCATGTTAGTGATAACTCTCCTGTGGACAGAAGCTCTGCCGGGCTGTGGTGCCTCTCTGGGAATGGCCTTCATGATTTCATGACTGAAGCTATCAACTTCAGTCCCAAAGTAACAAGCCAGCACGTCGACTCAACTAACTGAGCCCACAGGATACAGCTGTGTAGGAGGCGAGAGCAGACATAAAATAGGTCAAAGCAATAAGAGATGTTTTTATAAATCATCTGTTATAATTCGTAGAAAGTTAATGTTGGGTCGGCTGGAGAGTTACAGCTACTGTATCTAAAAAAAAAAAGAAAAGAATAAGCTAACCCATGATTTTCAGAGGTCAATGATTAAATTTCTTTTCAGATGTTAGCCTCCTCTACTCCCTTTCCATCGTGCCTGATAGTATTTCAGACAGATCTTCAGCCTCTAGCAGCAGGATTTTAAAGTTATGGTAATATAGTTTTCATTCAATTTATTATTCATTTTTCTAGGTCTCCATTTAGCAATCCTGGCAGTTAAATAGGATGGTATAGTTTAGGGCAGCGGCCACTGCAGATCTTTGGAGTCTGGAAGGAGAAGTTGGCTAAGCCTCTCAGGTTACAAAGGAAAAGCAATTTTCATTTTCCCTCCTGCTCAGCAAAGTAAAAACCAGCTCCTAATTTTCAGCGAAGAAATCACAATAGTTGGATTTTTCATGCCTGATCTCAGACACGCCCCTGTAAATCTGGAGACACTTACAGAGCTGGGAACCCAGTTCCCTCTTTGCCAAGGTGCGGGAAAGGGGAAAGCAAATTGGCTTTCTACCATGGTTTTAAGCTTCCCTTTCTACAGGGCCAACAGAAGCCATTTATTCCTCCCAAGAATCTTGTACTGGCTCAGCAGTGCCCCGTGAGACCTCTGCTGGGGAATGTTCCTGCAGCATGTTCTCTAGCCAGTTTCCAACCTGTCCTTGCCATGGCTTGACGTCAGCCTCTTCCCTCGCCTCCAGCTCTCCTGGTGCAGACCTGCCTCCCTCTTTGTGCCAAACAGCAGATCAGCTGCTCATGGAGCTAACTCCTGGCGGAGGATCTGGAAATTTAGTAGAGATGCGAACCTGAAACCTCCCCAACAAATCAGAATTTGTGCTTACAACGCAAAATTAAACCCCTTCATTCTTACAGTAGGTGGAAGCGTTGTTTAGAGTATGGGATTGTAGTCGGGGCTCCCAGGTTCTGCCTTTGGCCATTTTGCTGTGTTTCCTTGGATTTCACTTTCCCAGACACGACCAGGATGTTTTGGAAACTTCTTTGACCAACAGGACCAACTTTCAGACCAAACCCAAACAATTTGTCCCCTTATCCATGGCCACGACAGAGCTAGAAAGCTGGAAGAAAGATTTCTTGACTAATTGCCACAGGAAAGCGAACAATCGGGGCATTCAGGGAGTAAACCAGCTTTCCTGAACTCTTTGGCTCCACCCTTTCCCCCAACAATAAAACAGATCTTCAGTTGCTGTGCTAACAGTTGTGTGGCCAGGGAACTGGCACAATTTCTTCTTTTTCTTCTCCTTTTTTTTTTTCTTTTTTAACTTTTTAACTTTTCTTTATCATAAAATTCCGACTTCCAGCTGACCCTTGAGTAATTGGTTTTGTTGCAAGGGTTATTTGAGGTCTAAATGAGCCCAATGACATCTGTTTAATTTTAGGTGATTGGAAAATGTTCTAAAATTAATGAAATCCAAATGTATGATAAACGAATAGAACGATTTTATTTATTAAAAAAGGCGGTTAAAAATAATTCTAAACATTTAAGGAAAACAAAAGAGGTGAATGGGATTTGTCGTTGTTTAAATTGTGCTTATTATATTACATTTCAGCGAAATGCCCTCTCGACCTTCCACAGTTTGCTCGATTTCCTCGTCAGGCTCCTTCCAGCTAATTTGCTTTGACATAAACAAAAAGAAAAGAACTCAAGAATCGAATGCAGTCATCCAATATTTGGGGTCTCGGTGCTGATTATAGCCAGATACAAATAAGAATGAGTGGAACTTGCTAAAAGCAGGACCATGTTATTAATTCTTCATGAATATTTGGATGGTCATGGGAAACGTATGAAGCCACACAAATCTCGGACGTGTCACAAAATGTAGCTTGAGTGGGCTCATTCCTTTTAAAAATGTGCAGCTGAAAGGCGTAATTTGCCATTTTCCTCTTTAGCAAGTTTTAGGCCACCTCGTCGAGCTGCGGAAACGTGAGGCGGCTTAAGTGAGCAATCACAAATCCTGAGTAAGGAAAGGTGATTTATCCATTTTATGCACTTGATTTGCTCTATGTATTCTTCTGAAAGATATGCTTAGCTGGAGGAATTATACAGGCATCAGAGATCATCCAGGAGACAATTTCCACTAATGTTTGTAATATTCTCAGCGCAACTGGTGCTGGGATTCTCCTTAATTAGCCCCTCCAAATGAAATGCAAACTACAGTCTGGAGGAATATATCTACACACATGCACAATCTATGTCTTTTTATAGGAAATAGAATAAAATAAACCAGACCAACCTGGGTTTTTAAGGTACTTTTGCACGCTGTGGTATTGCAGCCCACGTGAAAAGTCACAAATTGGGCAACACAAGTGGCTCTGCAGGTAAATGTGATCTCGTCAGTGGACGAAGTGATAGTTCTCACACACCTCCACCTTTACTAAGGAAATGCAACTTTATGCTGTGGATAGATTCCCTCTCAGCCTAATGATACATCTCAGGAATATTTAAATTGTTTAGAAAAGGTTTTACTACATAGAAACAGCACGTCCCTGGGATAGACCGTGTGTTTGTGTTTTGTTTACATCTTCACAGAAATCACAGTTGTCGTGACTCAGGTATGGTACCTGGGCGGTCCGGTGCAGAAGACCGGAATGTAATGAACTTTTAAAGTTGCTTTCTCTTTCTGGGAGCCTACCTGGACTCCTAGATCACTTCTGAACTTGAATTTCAACTCTACTTATGGAATACAGAAGTTTGAAAAGCTAACAGTAGGTCTAGGTATCTGGAACCTTCTTAAAAATTAAAGGGTGTGGAACTCCTTAGAAAGGGGATCAGTCTAGATAGCCCTTTTTGTTTCCACTCTTCTTCTGAGCAAAGAAAACCAAAAATCTTGTGGAAGATAAAATTGTCAATGATTCTGAAGAGCCATTTGTGCCGATAACAAACCTTGCATGGAGGTGATTCCGTTCATGCATACGTAGCTTGCTGTTATTCTGGTCTGCAGATTGAAATTATACTCTTCGTTTTTAGAAAAAGTTTATAAAGAATCAAGATTGTAAATGCCTCCTGTCACTAGCCGTATCTTCAGGTATCATATTTGAGGTCTTCTATTTTGCAGGGCTTTTTCTGGTTAGTCTTTACAGTAGCTTTTTGCATGGACTTCTCTTGACTCCTTGGTTGAAGTTGTCAGACAAAAGTACCCCTATTGCAGGTCTGCTTTTGTACTCTGGCAATTTACAGTTGTTGTCGAAGGTGATTTTGCTTTCTAGGTAAAGGTTACCCTCAAACAGTAACTAGCTTCTGTCACTTGCTAGTCAAAAGCTGACTAATGTGTTCCCCAAATCTCTGAATTCTGTTCTCAGCTAGGCTGCTACTTTCTGAAATAGCTGTGGACGTTTGAAAAGAATATCCTATCTTGCATTGAAACTGCAGGCAATTTTATGTGAAATTCCAAGGCTCCTCTAGGGGTAGGCAGAATCCACGCTGGTGCCTGTGAAATCTCTTGAGAAGACGTTCTTGAGAATCCGTGATTGACTGTTGGTAGTAAATTAGGCTAAAGCTGACAAATACATGAAAGATTGGCAGGATCAGAATGATCAACATCATTCTGGAAGCTGGTCGTATTTGCTATACTTGTATCTGACAACAAAGTAAAACTATTTAACCATAGTTTATTGGACATTTCTCTGTAGTACAGGTGCTGAGCTCCAGATAACTGCGTTACGTGCCTCAGTGCTTAACCTTATCATTCAGTCATTTTTAGCTCCGTTGACAGAAGGATCACCGGTGTAGCTGTAATTGGAGTTTACAATGTTTGCAAGTATTAGGTGACTTGTAGCTTAATGCCATAACTATAGGGACAATAAATTACACGGTCATTAGAGGGCTTTAGCTATTCATATAGTATTAAGCATAAGAAGGACAGCAACATTTCTCTAATAACACATAAAATGTATATTCCAATTAAAACCATAATAGGATAGACTCGGCATTACGTTACAGCCACTCATGGATTGCGCCGCTTAGAAATTATTACCGTTAAAATCATGGTTTCAAAGACTTGTGCAGAGGGATAATAAATTCTCACAAGCAGGTTTAGACAGAAGGATTGCACCGCCACGGAGGAAGACTGTGGTATAAAGCTGTGAAAATTCAGCTAGTGAGCAAAGGTTGGAGGAGTTGGGTTTCTTGCTTTTCTTTTTTTTTTTTTTTGTTCTCCATGTTTGGCCGACTCCCCAAAGCAAGCGAGGCTTAATGAAAAGCAATTGAATAAACAAACAGCCGTCAAAAATGATATTTAGAGTCTTTTATCTTTTTGTAGAAGCAGTTCTGCTCCTGTATGTTGCTGGGTGTTCTGCTGTGGTCTTGGAAGACTTAGATGAAGGGATGTTGAAACCGTCTTAGTTTTAAATCCCAAACTGTTTCTGTCCTTGATATGTGCAGGGTTTCTTTTATCAAAAGGCAGACCCAAAGAGGGTGGGCAGAGGGAGCCCTGCCTAAGGAACAGTTTAATGCAATATATTCTTCAGTCTTCAAATGCCAAGCTTTGACTCTCTTCGAAAAAAAAAGTGAAAAAGTCTTCAAATGCCAAGGTTTCTCTCACTGTTGATGTCCCCAAGGATGGCACACAGCTGCTTTGAGTGCTCATTCAGACGTCAGAGCTTGGTATGTTCTTTATCCCAAGGGTACGTTTCATTTATATTTGAAGGTGTTGAGTCCTATGAAACTCAAGCATCTGTCTCACTGCAAAGAAACAAGCATGTGCTTATACGACCTTCCAGAAGAAGGTTGCTGGTCAGAATGGGACACCTATATATTTTTTTTTTTTTCATTTGAGATTAGGCCTCCTTGTTTATTCACCAGTCACTTCATCCTTGTAAAGCTGTAAGAGATACGGAGCTGTTTGGAAGACAAACTAAACTGTGCTTCCTTGGTCAGTTCTTCACCCCTCTCTCCCTGCCCATCCTGCAATAACCTCCTTAATTCTTGGTTGTTAAAATGGTTATAAACTTGCTTTGGGAGATTATGGGTTTGCATCACAGTTACACAAAGATTATTTGAAGTGTGGTTAACGTGGACTAGGAGTTATCTCCCAAAGCTGTTTCACAACCGACAGAACTACCAAAGATCTCGTTCCAGATTGTTGGGAGATTAGAAAGGAAAGTTAAACGGGTTCCCAGGAGGGAAAAATTAAACACCTTTTAGAAAACAAGAATGTTTCTTGAAACACAGTTGCAAGAATGGTTTAGAGAGAAAATGACTGTTTTTCCTCAGGAATCTTCAGCATCAGACAGAAAACAGCAACAAAAAAGCAAGGCTGAAGCCACTACTGATGGTAGTGTCCCTCTGACACACAACTCCATAATGGACCCTGCCTCATACTTCAGGAGTTGCAGTACCATCTGTCCCGCTCTTCTGCACACAAGTTTCTGGTATATAATAAAAATAAACAAAGAATAGTCTCCGGTGCACAGGCCAAAGATCTTATAGTTGCTGTAGGAAACATACACAAGCATCTTCCAATGGAAACAATGTGGTGTCTTCTTGTCTGTCCAGAAATTTTTCATTCTGTCATAACACTGTAGTCTCTCCACTCCTCTTCATAAGCCCTTCATCCCACTTTGTTAATGGTTTACAATATAGAACGATTTAACTGTATATATTGATGTAAATCCTGTCACCTTCTCTGTGAATTATATAAAATAATTCAGACTGAGGAGCTCATGGAAGGGTTTTAAAGGCTACAATTCATCTTCTCTTTTCCATTACCCTGGGCAAGAATAAAAGCCAGATATAAATTTGGTGCTTTCCTTTGGAAAAGAAAAAAATGTAGTTATTCAATATCCGAAACTAGTAGTTCCTCTGTATTTGTGAATTGGATTGTGCAAGCTCTAAGGAAGGCGTGTAAGCCCGGACTCTTTCTACCAAAATCAGTGAAACTACAGGCAGCAGGCAGCATTGTTTGTATTTGTAAAGTGCCAACTCGTCAATAACCACTTCCCTCAACCAGCTGTCATAGCCAGGAATGACCCTGCAGGTTCCCTAGGCTGAGAAGAAACAATTTTGTAATCCTTGTAGTTATTTGGAAAGCTTCCAGACGTCTTTTAAAGGAGTCATGTTTTATTTGACTTGCATTTTCCCAACCTCTGGTTACCAACACCAGCCCACAGGGCTGGCTGATTCACATATAACATGTAATATTGAAACAGAGGCACTTAACCGGGTGTTGGGCATTTAAATGGTCCAATTTCAGTATATGAAATAAGACTTTCATACATTTTTTCTCAACCTCACCGCCCAAAAGTGAGATTTAGATACCCATTCAGGTGGCCACATCTGAGGCGCTGGCACTCAAAACATATACAAGCTCATTAAGTATGCAATTATGGTCACCTAATTGTGGTATTCCACACAGGGGCAATTGCTTGGATTTCCTGTGGGCAAAACTGAACACACGGCCACTACGGAACAGGGGAACGTTTGAACTGCGCAGCTGTACTTGTACGCCCAAAATGCATGGAAAATCCATGCTGTGGGGCATCTGCGTTAAAAGCAGAAAAGGAGAGCCCCAGAAACTCAGGTATTAGCAGTTAACATAATAATAGCACAACTTTTGAAATCCCTCCTTGTACTGTCACTTTAAATGTTTTATTGATTAAGGCCTAGATTACTTAACCTAAAGCCCTATATTTATATTTAGCCAAGGTAAGTTATGAGTCACGAGTAATCCTTTTGATCCCGAGGTTGCCGTGGGTCACCAGAGAAATGAGTTGAGTTATAATATCCTAGCAAACTAGCTGTGTGTACAGAAGAATAAATTAAACAAACTCTCCTTTAGAAAGTCTCAGTGATTCCCTACTCTGTTTCTGTTTGACCAGAAAATGTTGCGTTTGTTTTCTTTTCTTCCCCCATCTAAAACCGAAATATATTTGTGATGACAGAAGCAAATGTAGTCGCTGATGTTTGTAGCCAGCTGAATTGTCTTCCTGCTAAGGGTGTCAGAACTTCAGTCCTGAGCTTGGGCAGCTCCAGCTGAGGACTGAAGTCTTTAGAAAACTATGTGAATAAATCTGACTCGGGTGACTTCTCTGTGCCGAACTCTGAGCTGAAGTGGTGTTACCCAGGGGTGTTTGCATCCGTCCGATTAGGTTTGCTGTTCACTACTATGGCCAAACAAAGCCGATCTTCATAAACTTCAGAACCTGCAAAGTGTGTGAAATACAAGCAACGGCCCAAGTATTCCCCTGTGCCTGCAATCCAAGGGTAGCCACAAAGCAGTCAGTTATTTCAGTTGTCAGGCAGGCCAAGTATGCAGACCTTAATGAGAATAGGAATTTTTTTTTTTTCCTTTCTTTTTCTAGTCTTGGATCCTGTTAAACAAGGTGGTGAGTACCCTCAGCTCCCCTTCAAATCCTGCAGAGTTGTTTTTGCATTAGCGTCTCTGCCTCCCAGGGATTGCTGCCTGTGTCATTGGTGGATGCAGGGAGCACCCTCAAGAGAGATGCTGAGTGTGTTATGCTGTGTACTAGCTGATGACCGGCCAAGGGCTCAGAAGCACAACTGGTGTTCCTCTCTATCCCTCCAGGTATATGGAATAACGAGTGAAGAAACAGGAAGACCCATCAGATCAATACCTGGCTCTGAGCCTGGTGTCACCAGCAAGACTCTGGGTTTTTTGACCATGGGTCAGTTTACATCACAACTGGCCTGCTGGTGACAGACAGGGTACATCTGTCTCAAAGGGGAGAAAGGATTTTTCCACAGGAGATTTCAGAGGTCATTGAAAGTTTCGAACTAGATTTGAAGGGGGAAAGGGATAAAATCAGGCTCGCTAGACATAAGCCTGGGGAGTCGCACATCAGTGTTTGCGGGACGACGACGGCCTTCGAGGTCTGCCATCCCAGTGGAGGCAAGGGATGGAGTGACATGTGATGGCAAAGACACAAGCAGTATTGATGGGCCAGAGACCACAGTAGCACCTGAGAATGAGGTGATGGGATCAATAGCCCAACAGAAGTGTGCCTACACCAATGCACGCGGCATGGGCAACAAACAGGAGGAGTTGGAAGCCATTGTGCAGCAGGAAAACTAGGGTGTAGTTGCCATCACAGAAACATGATGGGATGATTGGCACAACTGGAGTGTTGTGTTGGGTGGCTATGAGCTCTTCAGAAGGGGTAGGCTGGGAAGGAGAGGTGATGGATTGGTCCTGAGTGTTTTCATTGCCTTGAGCTTTGATTTTCTGCAACAGTCCATCCACCCCCTGTGCACGCAGCTGGACCATACACACACAACAGTGGGAAAGAACGGAGGTCTCTTCATGCTCAGAGTTACTCTGTAGCTCTGCACGAAGCTGTGCTCGTAAGTTCTCTCTTTGGACACACAGGAAATTTTGTCTAACCTTGGCTTGCTGACAGACCTGGAGATTTAGTGCAGACATGGCCCAAGTCATAGGTCTGAATTCACTTTGAACTGAAATTGGTATCATAAACTAGCAGAGCCTTTTGCTCTGTTTGCTTTCTTTGGTGTGGTTTATTTTTAAAATGTATGCATATTTCCAAGAAGCATCTTGAAAATTTATTTTTATCATGGAAATGGAATGCTTCCTGGCTTTTCTGAGCCTCTTGGTGTAAGCTTGTGTCCTAGATCAAATTAGTGGTAGCAGTTGCATACCAAAAACACGTAGGATGGAAACAGATGTGACTTTCCATCCAAATCAGGTAGACCTTGCCTATATGAAGCTGGGTGACCAGAGACTCAGGAAACTGTCCATCGACTTCTTTTGACACACTCTAGTAACCGACTGGGCAATACACTGAGATTTGCTGGGCTTGCTCAAAATATGAGACACCTCATAGTCACCAGAAAACAGATGATGGGTCCCAGATGTTCCACACTCACGGATTACTAAGGAAAGCAAATAGAGGGAATAACTTTTAAAGGACCTAAGCAAAAAAATGTCTGGTCTGGTTTAGGTTCCTAACTTGAGAAGTGGCTGAGTGTCTGTTCATATTCAAATTAAGTGTGGGAGTCCAGGGCCTGTAAAATCATTACATTAAAAACTCTCTGTAAGCTGGGACTGGAGGTCACGGGCAAATGTGGCAGCTGGCTGTGTATTACTTCAGCCTTTGAGTCTTCTCTTAACAAGTGCTCCAATTTTATAGCAGGAAAATACAGTTTCATAGAGGAATCTTCAGTCCAATGACTGGGGCAGACTGTTAAGAGCGAGGCTTTACGGTTTTGAAGTACATAATTGTCAAAACTTCCTTTTTTTATTCATTTGCTTTTCCATCTATACCCATACGTAGTTGTGTAATTTACTGGGCTTAGTTGTACTTAGTCTTTAAGTCTTTAACTCAACGGAAGATTTGACCTCAAGAGATTTCCTGTTTCACAAGTGTCCTGTTTCTGAAACAAGAGGATAATAAATAAAGGAGTGTTTTACTACTCCAGTTTAACAAACGTTTCCATACTGATAGACTACAGTATCCAGCAATGGAAGGTTGATTTGCTGCTTCTTCTTTCCATACACCACCGGTATTTTGTGGTTTAGTCCATAGGAATCTGATATTCATTTTAACCAAAAGTAAAGTTAGTCTGGAAAAAGCGTCCTCTACTTTTTACCTTTGTGCATAGCTGAGGAGCTACCCTTTTTCTCTCAAGAACTTCTACTTTCTTTTACATTATCTTGTTTCTCCATATTTGGTGCTCGGTTATTGGATCCAAGAGTGAAATACAGAGGAAGCAATTGACAGATCTGATCTGCAGCTCACAAAACCTTCCGCTTACTTACTCCGGTAAAGACTATCCCAAAGCTGAATTCCTGTATTGCAATGTTCACTTTTACAGGTTAATAGTTTGTCGTTTGCCTGAACACACAGGAACTCGCTGGCAATTCATCATTCTGCCTTAGTTCGTTTTGTTGAATAGGCAGGTCCTGGCAAAGCTGACCTTTGCACCGCTTTAACGTTTCCCCTTCACACCTTCAAGGCTGAGGAGTTTGACTGACATCAATAATTAATTTTTGAACAAATAAGGCACACCTTTTCCTATGGTTCCTTTCAAAGATACGAGTCTTTGTACATCGCAGCAACAGGCGTGTTGTGAAGGGGGGAGTCCAAAGGACACTGGTGGAGACTGAAGTCTTGAGATCAGCCTGTCTTGGTGCAGTTGTTAATGCTGTGTCTCGCCTCTGCTATGCTCTCATGTCCTTCTGGGTGCCATAGACAAGATAGAAAAGCATGGATGTGCACTGCAAAGCTCAATGCATTCAGGACAGGTTGCACCAGCTCCACCAAACAGCTCTAACCACAAATGGAATAACCACAACGGGTAGTCCTGGAAGCAGGGTCACTTCAATTGACTGAGCATGTCAGAGAAGGTAAAAAAAAAAAAAAGAAAAGATTCTCAGATTCTGGCCAGGCAAAAAGAGGGCATGATGTGGAAAAACCCTGCAGATGGCTGTGCCGCTTCCTTTGCTAGTCTGGCTTAAATGGAAAGTGTTGGTTTGCAGGGTCATGCTAGCACTGGAACATTACACCAGACCATCTTGCTTTTCTTATTTTCCAAGTGTTGAAGGTGAGATATAAGACAGGTAAACGAAAGAGAAACTCTGTCTTCACTGAGAGCCCGAGGGGAAGCGAACACTCTCATAAAGTGAGAGAGAAAGGGGAGAAGACGGTTCATTAAAGCAGAGTATTTAGCTTTCCTGCATGGCTGACCATTGCTCAGCTCTAGTTTACTGATCTCAGCTGGTCACCAATATGGCATACATAGAGCTCTAGGCTCTTGAAGAATGAAAAAGTTATTAAGTCTCAGAGTGAATGATGCAAATTATGAAAATACCTTTGTTAAGCCTGTCTTGTCAACTTTGCTGATGTACATCAGCATGTGCCAGCAACTAAGAAAATGAACTGTTAAAAAAAAGAAAGGTCATGACAGTGCACAGGTTAATCTGTCTCATCTTTTGCTTTTTGGGTATTTGCGATTACCATTTCTGTTCTTATCAAGGACGTACAGATTAAAGAGCTAGACTGGTTCTAGTTGTTATTATTTGTCTTTACAAAATTTTGACTCAAACTCCTCTATTCCCATCTACAAAGCATCTCTAAAATATCCCCTTGAAAATTTGGGTAAGCAGCAGTCCCCAGCGTCTTCAGCTTGCAGACTCCTGTGACCTGAATCCTAAACCATGCTGGCCATGACTTAACCTTGAGAGAGACCAGTCTGGGGAGAAGGGAGGAATCTGGAGAACAGGTGCTCTTGTCAGCATCCCTCACTTTTGAGGGCAGCATAAGTTACAGTGCAATTTGTATTGCAATATAAATCATGGCTGCCTCAAGCCCCACGTAATTCCTCTGGTGCAGAGCCTGCAGTTCATGTGATACAGCGGGGGCTGAGGGTTGGTAGTGCAACAGATGTTGGTGAAGTAACGAGGTGACAAGTGACACAGCCTCCATGCCCTCCCAAAAGAAGTGATGGACACGGGCCATTTTCCCACTGTGGCAACTCCTCAACAGGAGATAAGCAAAGAGTAAGATTTGAGGAAGGTTTTAAGGTCCTTTTATTACAGAAGGAGATACACAGATGCTTTGGAACAGCCCATTCAGATTTTCACCTGCATCTTGGTAAAAATCTGCATCAAAATGGAGGAAACCTGAGGTGAATGAGGTCAGTCCTTCTGCATGCAAGACAGAGGAGGATTTGCTTTGGTTTTGGACTTCTGGCAATGTGGCCTTTATGCTACATAGAGAAATGGAACATTAGCGTGTTCAGTCTTGCGAGAGTGATTCGGAACAGGCAGCATGTAACATTACAGGTCCTTCTGGGAGACGCTCAGTGAATCCTGTTGCAGGTGGCTATTTATTTCAGCCTCCACAGGCAGGAAGTAAGAGAAGCTTTCTAGGTGGAGGGAGCCTGGGGTGAACAGTTTCTGGGAGGAACTACAGCCAGGTCTGGTGAGGAGATCTCGGTATTAAGTCGTTATGAGATTCCACGCACATATATCTGGATTGTAGCAGAAGGGTCCGTATGACTGTGCAGTGTCTGTGGCTCCTCAGGAGTGGTGAAGGAAAGACATCTGCTTCTAAATACTGCTTTACAGTTCCCTCTTGACAAATGCATCTGTGTGAGTTGGTAGATGCTCTGCACCTGGGGAAATCCCATCACCTTCATTCTAAGGATGGACTGGAGCACATTATCCCCTTGCCTCTAACTCTGAGGTGCCCAAATCTTGCACAGCAAGCTTAGCGTGAAGTCAGACCAAGCTAGTGACTTACAAAGTCCCAGATCTCTGTGTAAGAAATTCAAATATCTCCATCCTCTATACATGAGTATGATAATGCAGCTGTGCCACAAGCCCATGCAATCGCGGATTTTGAGTGCTGAGGCAGAAAATCCCCCTGAATCTTGCTGTCATGGTGTTTTGACCTCCTTTTAGGTTAACTCTTGTATATGCTGCCTGAATACAATGTGTTGTAATGTCCAGGCACCAAAAGAACAACAAAGGTTGGTATTTCATGGCCTTTGTAGGACAAACTCAAATGTATGGGCTACAGCTAGTTAACAATGACTACTGTTATATTTTTTTTCTTAAGAATATAATTCCAGAGGGTCAGGGAGGAAGCTAAGAAGTAGCCACTGCTCCTCTGGATATGAGTGGATACTTGATCTGAAACAGCTGATAAAATAGTTGAGTGTTCTTATAAAATAAATCCTGGCTTCTGAAGAAGCTGCAGAAAATGGATTTCTCGCAGCTTCCACAGTCTTAGAGCAAGAATCCACAGGATGGAGGTGGGACATGTTTCTCATCTAGTCATGCTCTTAAGTAATATTCTTGTCACAGAACTCTCAAAAAATGGCGGTCACCTGGCACTGGAACAGATGTCATTGTTCTTCAGCAAAACTTTTTTTTTTTTTTTTCGTGTTTGAGACAGACTGTAACCAAAAATGAGGAGGAAGAAGAAAGTTTGGGAGAAACTTAGACCTTTACTGCATGTACCACAAAGAAAGCACTGCTGAGCTTTGAGAAGCCAGCAGGCTTGGAAGATTGTAGACAGGGTTGCAGGCAGCTTCCCCTTTTACTGTGACTTGGAAAATTCATTAGTCCTGAAAATTGCCAGATCTACTCCAAAGGGAAGGGAGAAGGGTCATGTAAAGTTTGGAGAAAATTCAAACGCTTTTGAATTTTTTTTTTTTTTATTTTTTTTTTTTTCAATTTGCCAATTGTGAAAAATTGACTTGAGCTTCCAATTGTAAAATTTTGTCTAATAATAAATTTGGCTTGGGCTGACCCAGCCAGGAGATACAGTAATGAAGTGTTGGGCCTGAGCAGTTTCCACTGGCAGAGATCTTCTGGAACCCAGACTGGATTTTAAAGCTCCCCACTGGAGTGAAGCTGGCCACCAGCGCTCATTCTGTTCTGCTTCTTCATCGGCACTAATCCATAAGTGCAGCACCACCCCTGTTATTTATAGTTGACCTATATTCAAAACTTGATTATGATTGTACACCAGAAAGATGCAGAAGGCATCCTGGAGGATACCTAAACCAGAGGGATGTGCACAGTGTGTATCTAAAGGGAGAGGGCAGGGGAAATAGTATGGAGCAGGTTGATAATGAGTTTTGAAAGCCAGGATTTGTTGGCCACTGATTAACAAAATGAAAAACCAAAGTAGAGTGCAATTAGGAGGATTACTGTGAGCTTATAACTCCTCCCCAGTTCCTGAGAGAGAGGTTTGCTAAATTGACCTCTTGTGGGGCTGGGATGGAAAGACATAAATTAGCTCACAATGCATGAATATTTTCATTTAATAAAACTGCCCTCAAATTTATTTGGAGTTCCCAGGCTTCCTGGGAGAAAAAGAGAGAGAGCTATTATATTCTACAAAAACAATGACATTTTACCCTCTGTATTTACTCTTCCAGTAGAAAGTCTGCAGTAGGCCAAGGTCCTTAACATAGTAGCACTTGGCACGTCTACCGTGCATTTCACATACCCTTACAAACAACCAAATACTCTTGGGGAAACACTTTACTTCATTCACCAATCAGGGCTTCACTTTCCCTGCAGGAAAAAAAAATCACCTGACAAATAACCCTTCTTTCCCTGAAGAAGGATGGGTTAAAAATAGACGGGGAGGATCAGAAAACCATTCAAAGACTTGCATGTGAGCTACATCTTGGGCAATCACACAAGTGCATTGAAAGCAGAAGGTAGGACAGGACCGCTTGTTACCCAGCAGCTGGAGAAGCCCAGACACGTTTTCCTTGTGCCTGCCGCTTCCAAGCTGAGCATTATAGAAGGGCAGGGCCTGGCCCTCAACTCTGAAAGCTCAAAAAAGCCCTCACAAGTATTCATTTGGAAACGCCAGCGGCGTCCCTCATGCAATGCTACGTGGATGAAATGTGCTGTGCCGTTCCCTCCGCAATGGCATGGAGCAGGGAGGATTCAGGGAAAGCAACACTGGGGGACGTGGGGTTGCGTGAAGTAATCCCTCCTCTCTGCTCACCACAGCTCCATCGAGCCAAGGCACACATGGAGGTTTTGGGACAGACACTGGCTACGAGGCACTGGACAGAAATTGCCCATCACTTTCACCATGTCTCCAGTTTAAACCCTACGTAGTGTTTCAGAGCTGGAGGTGCTGATGTGATCATTCATCAGTCCCCAGCGTATTTTGCAGAGCCCTAGAAGTGGAGAGCCACAATCTGAGGGGAGAGTGTGAAGCTGAAGGGGCCTCTTTATACGCAAACAAGAAAGGGGAGTCCCTGGGCCAAATCTCAGGCTCTGCCATCTCAGCTGTCCTCTTTGGCTTGGGAGAGGCTATAAGCCGGCTGGAGGGTGTCCGTTTGGGGAGGAGATGTGTGACTGACGGGGGTTTGGTGTTGTATTTTGGGAGCAGAGCCAGGCGCAGGCACTGAGACGGACGACAGGGGCCTTCGCGGCAACGCAGGCCCAGGCCTGGAGTCGCCATGGCAACGAGGGCCCGGGACGGCCTGAGGGGAGCGTGCAGCCTGCGGCTTTCCCGCCTTCCTCCAGCTCAGCTCCCTGCTGCGGAGGTTTAACGTTCATCATCCCCTTTGGATGAATTTTTCTGGGGTTGTTTCTGCCCTATGAAGAAGAGGTTGCGACCGTTTCCCCTTTCAACGCCATACTCTTCCCTGTTGTGCAAGTCCTGGGAAATGGCTGCGTTTACTGCAGGAAATGCAGAAATACTGAGGAGAAATGGAGCCACTAATAAGTCACTAAAATATCCACTTTCCTTTGAAAACCTCCCCGTGTGGTTTGCTTGAGTACCAGCAACTTAATTGTTGGATGTATTTAAGTAATATTGAACTCCGCCTTTTTTTTCCCTTCATGTTCAAAGAGAAAGAGCCTGTATTGGTACAATTCATTTTTTTTTGTTAAAGCCTTTTAAAAGTTCTCTTTGGCAACACCTCTTTGAAGTCTAATCCAATCTGCAGTATATGTCTTCCAAGTTAATCCCAATTTTTTCAGGACAACCAGTAATGTTACATAAAGGCCTTCCAAAGAATAACAAGAGTGCAAGGCACAATCTAGTTAAATCTCCAGATAAGGGGGACAATTCTGCAGAAATTTACAACAGCATAAATCCACAGTCACTCCACCAGTGGGCTGACCATGCAGGACCAGCCCTCTGGAAACTGATTTACTACTCATCTTCGGTGAGTTTATTCTGTATTTGCCATTCAAACTGAGATTTAGGTTTAAAATGTTAATTTTTAATAAGGCAGCAGTTTTCTTTTAGAAGTCTCCAGAAACCGGTTCTGGTTTGTGTTCATTGCAGAGCTTTATGGCTTTCTCAGGATCTTTCTGGACTTTCCATACGCATTTTCTAAGTACATTTCTATGCAATCTATGCTGTATTATATAATAGATAGCTATAATATATATAATGAATAATATTGTATTATATAATGAAATTGGGAACTCCTTCTTCTGGCACAAAAGAAGACACTAGATAAAAAAGTGTTGGAAAGACCCTTAAGTGGAAGGGAAGATCCGTAAGTCAAAATGAAATTCTGAGTTGTGCTACCAATCCTTAAACACCACAAAAAAAAAATCTATTTAAGGTAGGCAGACAAACCCCCCTGGCTTGAAGCCAGAGATGGAAAAGTCAAAACTGGAACTAAAAGGTAAACTTTTAAACACAGTGTAGTTATTAATGAAACAGCTTCCCAAGGGACATGATACATTCTCCATCACTCAAATGCTAGTCTTATTACCTGTTCTGGATTTCCTCACAGGACCTCCTTCCCCAGCTAACCCTCCAAAACTCCTGTTGTCTGTCCCTCAGGATTAGAGTGTGATCACCTTCCTTAGCTCCTCAGGTGTAATCACCCCTTTTCCTTAAACTAATAAAATGACTAACGTAATTACACCACTCAAAGAAGGTTTTCTCAATCAGTTTTAAGCTTGATGTGGACTACTTCTACAAGGACTTTTGTGCCCCAAAACTTCTCCATTGTTTTCCAGGAATATTTGACCTAATGAAGAAGCATTTCCTCTCTTCGCAGACTGTGCTTCTTCAAATAATGTCTTCTGAAAAATATGTCCAGTGGCTCAGCCATGTTTTGTTAAACTTGGTGCAGAAAGAGCCGCCCCAGTTCTTGGCGTGTTCCTTAGGGCCTTCAAAATGGGCGGCTCTTCACTCTGTGTCAGTAGCCGTTTGCCAGACCGAGTTGGGAAGGTCTCTCTAGTAAAGTTTCCCTCAAAAAACCTTAAGCACTGAACTATGTTACTGCTTGTCATCAGAAAAAAACCTGGGCAAAAGCGGTGTCCGGTCTGAGCTGTTTTGGGTCCGATTGTTGCGCTTTACGCTCCTGGATGGTGGACTCAGTGATAACGTTACAGTTACGAGCCAGCTTTCCTGAGCCGTAACTGCTTTCCAGGACTTTCATTATGTGCTGCAAGTGTTCTGCATTATAACTCATTTTTCACTCACAGGGCTGTGAGAAGACTGGGCAGTCCTGCTTACTATACTTTTTTTTTTTTTTTTTTTTTTTANTTTTTTTTTTTTTTTTTTTTTTTGACAAATCATCTCTATTGGTGTTTTCTTTTCGCTGACGGCTCATTCGTACCGTGAACGGTCTGAGATGTCTGGTAATATGACCCAGCAGATTTACTGCACAATTGGCAGCATTAGAACGCCCCGAGACGTCGGCCAAAACCCTACGACGTCCAGAATGGCTTCGGTAGATTACAATTGCAGATACAATAGACTTCTACGACGTCCTTCTCAGGGTTCATTTGGATACTGTTGAGTGCATTTGGCTAGGAAATAGAAACCTCTTTCCATCTCTGCATTGATCTACCTTGCAGCACGTCTGTGCTCTTTGTGTGTGCACGGACATCTGTGCGTACATGCGCCTGTGTGCTCATGTATATGAGTTTACAGCCACAAATATATTTGTATTTACCACAGAAATATTTCTCGGTTCAGGAACTTCTCGCATGTCCTTCCATCTGTTCCCTTTTATTGTTTTAAACGACATGTCTACTGAAAACAGCTCGTTTTCCACTTCTTTTTCCTGAAGATGTGCTGTTGGTCTGAAAAAGTCGGAGAATGTAATAAAAATGATTGTTTATACGATGGAGACATAAAGGAAGAAATGGAGCATAGACTTTACAAACAGAAATTCGTGATGTGTGGAGCTGATAAACTATTGGGCGAGATTTTGCTGCAGAAAATGTGATGAAAACAAAGTTTCCATTAAGAGCAACTTGTTGGCAGGAGCTAATGCATAAAATTTGCACTTTTCAGCAGATATATTTCAGTGCCCAGGTTTTCCTTTTTCCAGTGAAAAGAGAAAGTTTTTAGCAGAAAGCAAGCAATGTCCTTGAATTCCTTTTAGTTGGAACAACAATTTTAGACAAAAACCCCCCAGATTTTATTATTTATTATTATTTATTATTTATCTGTTTGTTTGCTTGTCTATTTATTTATTTATTTTAAAAGAATGTCTAGCTCTGTGGTTTTCTGGCTTCAAACAGCAATTCCAGAACTGATTTAAACTAATTCCAGAACTGGTTTAAACTAATATCTAATAGACGAACAAACCTGAGTTAGATTTACATCACTCATGTCCCAGATTATTTCCTCGGAGCCTGTATGACTTCATAAGCTTTTGCCAGCACAATCTGATCCCTTTGTCAGACTGCTAAACAGCTCATTAGATCGTGTCACCGTCGTCAGAGTTCTCTGATCCTTTTTTTCTGGTCAAAAAACCGCTCATCCCCACTTGTGATCAATCCCACATTTCTGTCCTGGATTTGATTTTACCAAGTACAAACTGTTGGGTCTTTTGGACCGTCAGTGGTTGTTACATCTCGGAAGAGACTATGGAAATGCATTGAAGTGGGACGAGTTGAAGTCAAAATAAGGATTTAAATGCCCATGTGCACTGTGGTAAATATTTGTACCATTGTCACTCCCTTCTCTAGACTTTATCCCATGTGGAGGCTCTCCCAAAATCACAATATCCACGGTTCGGGGTTTCTTTTTTTCCCGGCTACAAAAGACTTGGCCTCACGCAAAGAGCAGTGAGCGAGTTTCGGCAAAAATAATTGCTCTGCCTTTACCAGAGTTATATTTCCAAGAACACAGTCCCCAAAGAAAAGGGAAAGTAACTTATTTTTTTAATTTTAAACTGAAAACTGAGATTCTGCTTTACATTTCTAGATCTCGTCTGCCAACAAAAAAAATGTTTGAAAGGCCGGTGGCTTTGCAGACCTACCAAACTCACCCCGAGCTATTCTGAAAATAAACAGCATCAAAACTAGATAGTTCTGCTGAAATATTACCCTGCAGTAATAAAATAAAACAAATGACTAACACTTTCTATTGGTCTACGTAGCATAGTACATGAAACATACATGTAAGCAAGTCAAGATGGATGAGTCATCTTGACTTAATAAAGCTTACAAATACTTGCTAAATATTTGAGAAGTCGCATGCCAGGAGCCTTCATCACTTGTTTTGTTAGACTCCTGCTTTGCCAAGTCAAAACAGTCAGGAATCATAAAAAATAATCCACCCAATCTGTCTGAAAATGCAGTTTTCTAGCATTATTTTTTTTGGTTTACAGCAGCAAGTCCTTCCTTCTGCCATCAAAATTTTGCAATCGAGAGCACGACTTCCTCTTCTCATAAGGTAAGCAAATGTTTTGCATTTATCAAGTTCCCAGAGTCTAAATGGAGATAGAGAGTCAGCAGACCTCACATGTTTATGTTTCTGTACTGGAAACGAGCCACGGGAAGTTGCAGTTAAAAAGGCTGCGATGTCCAGGGATTCAGGGGACACAGTGGACTTCAATGACTTCAACGTAGCCGACCATCTGAAGCTCTCTTTGCCTTAAATATGCATGATAAGTGCTCAGAACCCTTGTGAACAGGGCCAGAAACTGGAAGCCTATATGTATTCATGAAGCTCACTGCTAGTTCATGTTGGTTTACAACGTTGTCTTCCTACCAGTAAAGTACTAATTTCTCCCACCTCCCTGCCCCACCAATCTAGACCCTACCCAAGCTAGAGCTGCTCCTGCAGCTGGATTTCCCTGGACACGTTTGCCCTTGTCTCCTGGAAATTCCGTCTGAGTGTGTTTTGGAGAGTTTAAAAAAAAAATAAATTTAGGGATGGATATCCAGATGTTTGGCAACCCAACTGGGTTATTGTGCCGGTTAAGCTGCTGGCCACCCTGAAATCTGAGCTCTGTCTATTGCCTGTGATTAGATCAAAGCAATCACAAGTGTGCAGTGGGATTGGAGCATCGCTATGACAAGCAAAGGCTGAGAGACCTGGGGTTGTTCAGCCTGAAGTTTGAGAGGGAATCTGATCAATATCTAAAGACTGAGAGTCGAGAGGATGGGGCCAGACTCTTGTCAGTGGTGTCCACGAATAGCACAAGGGGCAGTAGGCACAAACTGGAACCCAGGAGGTTCTACCTCAGCAGGAGGAGAAACTTCTTTCCTGTGAGGGTGTTGGAGCCTGGCCCAGGCTGCCCAGAGAGGTGGTGNAGGGATGGATATCCAGATGTTTGGCAACCCAACTGGGTTATTGTGCCGGTTAAGCTGCTGGCCACCCTGAAATCTGAGCTCTGTCTATTGCCTGTGATTAGATCAAAGCAATCACAAGTGTGCAGTGGGATTGGAGCATCGCTATGACAAGCAAAGGCTGAGAGACCTGGGGTTGTTCAGCCTGAAGTTTGAGAGGGAATCTGATCAATATCTAAAGACTGAGAGTCGAGAGGATGGGGCCAGACTCTTGTCAGTGGTGTCCACGAATAGCACAAGGGGCAGTAGGCACAAACTGGAACCCAGGAGGTTCTACCTCAGCAGGAGGAGAAACTTCTTTCCTGTAAGGGTGTTGGAGCCTGGCCCAGGCTGCCCAGAGAGGTGGTGGAGTCTCCTTCTTTGGAGAGATTCCAAAGTCACCTGGACAATGCGCTGCTGGGACCCCTGCTCTGGGTGACCCTGCTGGAGAAGGGGAGTGGGGGGCAGCAGATAATCTCCAGAGGTCCCTGCCAACCCCACCATGCTGGGATTCTGTGAAAAGCAGGGAATGTAATTGGACAGGTGGAAGGATGGAAGTTTCAGTTGCCAATTTCCCTCCAAGTCCTCGGTGCAGGTCGAGCCCGTTGCTCGCAAAGCAGAAATGGAACAATAGCCGAAGAGGCAGCTCTTCCCTTGCCACTGTGCTTCAGAAATCAGAGCTCAGGTGTGGCCCTTTGGCAACAGAGATAAATAAGTGATTGAATGGCAGTGGAACAAAACAAGCGATGGAAAGGGCTCTAAACGTTATACACTGAGTTGCTGGGAAATTAAATTAGCTTAATTGACCACGGATGGATAAAATTTCTCTTCCCACCTGACAGTTGTGTTACATTTACCATCTAAGGGCTTAATGTGGATTTAGCTTTCTGCTGTCCACATGCTCGGTGCCGGGAAGGAGTTGGTGGGCTGCTGAGCCAGAGTTCTGCAGTTATAAACAGGAAGAAATATCATTTGGCTTTTACTGTAGAATTGTGTCCCACAGTCTTCCTCCCATTAGAATCCAACATTTGTCTCTGACATGAAGGAGGAGCTGCAACGTTACTGAAAAAAGGACAAAAGTTGCTCCTTTCTGGAGATGATCTCTTTCCAGTTTTGCTCCAGTTCAGTTTTTGTGCCTCACAACAGCCGTTTCCCAAACTTCAAGAGTCAAATTTCTAACTGAATGAACAGCTTTCCCACAAACGTACCTGACAACAATAATGTGTTAATCACCTTTAATCCTGGAGATTGTAGGTTGTCCCACGTGGTGAACCTTTTTTAGCCACCTTCTGCGAGTGATAACCATAAAGAAAAAAACTAATTAGGAGTATGGATATATCTTAATATGGATATGTCTTAGTTTGAAGGGGCTTGTCTGAGCAGTACAGAGGGCAGCACTGGAGCCCTGGTGAAAAATAACATTACCCAAACTCTGATTCACAGAGAGCAAATAATATTTTTCACTATATATATTTATTCCTGAAGCGCTGCTGAACTCAACATCTGCCCGTTTGTTTTGAGCCCTAAAAGAGGCCACCGATTGTGAATTATCACTAATTCCCATGTCCTGCTCTTCGTGCTGCACACACAGAGAAGATACACCAAGTTAAGCGACCTGCAGTAGAAGAAAATGTGTTGACCAACTGAACACTTTTTCCAAGGTTAAATGAGACACATCAGAGCCACATTTTCTTGTGGAGCTAAAGAGTCACTTGGACTGCTGTCCGTGGCTGCTCTGATCTGCCTCACCCCTTTGAAGGCTGTTTTCAAACACGTTGAGGTTGTCTTCCTTGGGGGAGATGGGGAACGAGTCAGAGATCTCTTGTAGTCACATCCATTCAAAAAACTCCAGGGACCCGCTTGGATCCGGAATGACCCAGTTGCTCCCACAGGAGACCTTTTTCTCCGGATCACCTCTAGAGCCTGGTTGCTGCTGCCCAGCATCCCCTCCCTTTGGAGCTGATTACCAGAGCTGATTGCTCCCTGGACCACCTCAGAGTTCCTCTTTCTACCCCGAAGATGGAAAGACAATGCAGGTTCCCATGTTGAAAAGCAGATCCTCCTCTTGAGAATTCCTTCTGGGAACTTTTCAGAAATACCAAAAAGTGGTAAAAAATAAGCAATATAACTCCACAGCAAAGCAAGCAACACAGGGATTTATGAACATAGATTTTGAAATTCTTTTGTATTTGTTGGCTGCTTTCAAGGAAATCGCTCAGTAATACAGATCAATTTACCCAATTTATTATGATTTTAACTACTGAAATTCATGGACAGTAAGATTTACACAACTACCTATTTATTAGTGTTGGAATTTTAATGAATAGGACTCTCTTTCTACTACTGGAATACTTAAATTTTAAGTTTTCTCTTTTTGATAGCCTCTACCTTGGTGACTCTCTCACTTCATAAATAGGGGCACAGCAAAGATCTTATGCAACCATTAAATAGCCTGAATTATATTAATGTACAATATTCCTGCATTCCTGTTTTCCTGTGATGCTCAGAATATGGAACTTCTTTTCATTTCTGAGTATCTCAAAGGGCTTAGCACCCCTTCCTTTTTAGTCATCTTTGCGTTCGCTATGCGCTATGTTCCTCCTGATAAAACAAAATATTCAGACTGCCATTTTACGAGCTTTTAAAAGAACACCAGACTTCAGTGACGTGGTAAAATCTCTTTTCTACCAAAGCTTAAAAAAAAAAAAAAAAGAAAAGAAAAAAGTAGATAACTTGGGAATGTGTGGCATTCTTTTTTGCCTTGAAAGCCTTTGATTTGACAGCGTTTGCAGCCCCGGTTTGTACGCAGTTGTTCAAGACAAGCAATAACTGGGCTTGGTTATCTGGGACTAAGCAGCTCCTTGGTGGGAATAACCCTCTTTGTGTATAATCTAAAATATTTCTTTGCTCCTATTGTTCAATTGCCCTCAGAAAGCTAAGCAACTCCAGCAGTTTTTATGTAACAATGGCAGAAGGGTGTATTTTTAATTCCGTTTTAATGTTTTCATTGTGTTTGTTTGTGAGAAGGATCTTTAATTGGGCCTGAAGTGGGAACCTTTTTATCAGTACAGCATTAGGACTTGTAACATCAGCGTTTCATTTTTTTTACTTCAAATTCATTAAAGTCTCATCTACTTAGAGCTATGCAAGTCGTTGAGATGATCTTAGAGAATTCTGAATCAGGCTCTAAAATGCTTCAAGTTAACTGGAAATACACCATCAAGCAAAGAGAGATGCAGCAGAAGGCTAGCCAGAAAATTCTACAACCTCTTAATAGCTACATGACACTGAAAGTACATTTCCCATTCTCAAAACCCTGTTTAAGCCACTTCTAAAATCTTTATTTTATTTTGCTCTTTGAGTGCTTGATTTCTACAAATGCAAATGAGTCATTTCAAAATATGGGAGTTGTTGATTATTTTCCCAGCGAGGTTTCCTCAAGCCGTACATTTCTTAAGTCAGTAAAACTAAAAAGATTGAAGTTAGACAATTACATTTCTCTTATTTAGAACCACCCTACAATCAAACAGGCTTTATTTTTCTAACAAAAAGTGGAAAGAGGTTTTGAGCTTAGGAAATATTTTTTTTCTATAGAACAGCAGAAATAGAGACAGACAGAGAAACGGCTTAAATATCAAGGTTGGCTCGTAAGACCCTTCTCATGTTAGTCTGTGCAGCTGAACTATAAGACAGCAGCTTGTTAGGCTATAGGTTTTTATTGAAATGCCTATTGAGTAAAACATAATTCATGCTGCTGTTCACCCTTAAAACAGGAAATAATATACCCATTTAACTTAATCACAATTTATATTACATGTGCATATTTCTAAACAAGTGCTGTAGATGGAGAGTTTGGGAGCAATAATATTTATGAATTACACTTTTAGTTAGCAAAGGAAAATGTGTGACCTCTTACATTTTGTTTGACATTTGAATTTGGTATCCCGTAGATGTGACACGGGTGATGGATGCTTATTAACACAGTGTATAAACAGGAAATGCTTCTAAGCTGACCATTTATTAGCACAGTATTTGTTCAAACTAAAATTTCAATTTTAACTGCAGTATTCTTCCCTGACAACTGCAGAGCTGAAATATAAGGTGGGTTGTTTTTTTTAGTATTTTTTTTTCTTTCTTCCCTCTGCTTGCTTTCCTGTACAGAACGGACAGATTTAACAGAGCATAATTTTTATATCTAGATCAGTGTTCCGTACGGAGCCCGAGTACACAAAGGCTTTCCTAGGAATCGCACAAAAATAGTCGTAGGAAATGTATCCCACGAAGGGATTTTTGTAATTCGACGTGAATTTCCCTGGGTTAAATAAATAAATGTATGCGCCCACATTCCCTTTCGCATCCTGACGTATGCAGTGAGCCATTCCCCCCTTTCCCTCATTACTGCAGAAATGCAGAGAACTAGCATTGACTTCACCAGGGCTTTGACAGCCCATTCACTTTTGATCTATCCTTTGCAGGGCTGGAGACACAATCATTTTTCAGTCACACTTAATTGCTTCTTTTCAAAAACCTTAAATTCCTGACAAGTGTCTGAAAAGCATTTTTTCAGTGAAAGTTTCAACACTTCATTTTATTGAAGCAGAAGTAAAAAACTCTACGTATTTAGGAGGATTCTTCCAGCAGAGAAGAAGAATATAGTTGTTCTAAAAGCAATCCCTCCTATCCAATTTTCCTGATGATTTACTGAGGAAAATATAGAAGAATACAGAAAAACTGCTTCCCTTTCTGTATAACATTTAAAGCCAGCCCTCAGGAGAGAGAACATGAATATGTTTTTCCTAAGTGCTGGCTTAATATTCCAAAACACTTGGAGAAATATTATTTGTTTAACGAAAGGACTTTGATGACCTGGGGAAGTATCTCAAAGGGAAGATTTTGGTTTCGATATCTCTGTCCAAAGAGTCTGGTGTATTGTACAGTGTAGGTCAAGGAAATTATTCTCTATTTCAAAAGTCAGTAGAGAACTTCCGTCTAGCTGTTGTAAGTAGCAGCTCTAAGACCATCTAGACTGTTTCTATTAATATTCTATACCTTTACTAACTACACAGCTTTCCACATTTCAGGACCCCATCACAGGAAGGTTAGCAACCTGGAAATTGAAACTGGCAGATCTTTAATCTAACATTCTGCTTTTCGCTGGAAAAAAAAAGTAACGTCTTTATAGATGAGAGTCAAAGGTTAAATTTAGTTTGTATCAAATTACAAAAATATGCTTTTGGTGAGGTTAGATTCTCATGCTCAGAGCAATTCGAACTGTAATGAAAGCAAACATTGAAAGAGATAATCCCATTAAAGATGAACTATTCACTTTAACCTCAAATATTTGGTAACTAAAATAAAACCATCCTAGTAGGAGGATGAAGTTCAGCTCTTAAGGGAAAGTGGAGCTCAATATTATACCTCTGACTGCACGAGAGAAAAAAAATATCACTCCTGTTTCAAAAAGAAAACTTTCTTTTGGGGGAACAAATTAATTCATGTTCTTCTCTTGAGGTCCACCCAAAACATCAGTGACCCTTTTGATAGCGTTTACTCGTACACTGCAGGGTAAATCACACCTTTCTCAGACAGCAGCTCTTCCAGAAACGGCGAAACCCGCGCGGTGCTGTCGTGCGGCGGGATGTCGGGAGCAGGGGGATGGATGTCCGCAGCTGCGAGCTGGCTCAAACTCTTGCCTGATGTCCCACAGCAAAGGTCTCTGCCTCCTCTCCCCCTGTGCCTTCCCACACCAGCCACATCACGGTGTCTTCTTCCACATCCCCTCAGTCATGCAGCTGGTTTCTGAAATTCTGCTAAAAACTTCAAGCCTAAAATCAGAATAAAATCTCAAATAAATAAAAAAAAAATCTCAAATAGAATCTCTGGTTATCCCAATTTGCCCCTTGTGCCACACAAAGAGGGAGTGTAGTGGGACTACTTACCTAGGGCTTGCTCAAGGTACTGAGTGTGTTTTAGAGACCCTGGCAGTTTAAAATTATCCACTTTTCTGAACAAAAAGCAGGGGCAAGAAATATTTTTAAAGCCCCATTACTAAAGAATTGAGCTCTTTCATATAATATGACAAAGCTTTTGGCTTTCAAGAAATACCAAAAAAACGTTTTTAATCCCTGAACTTCTGATACCCCAATGAAAGCTCACCCCTAAATGCAGCCACAGCCAGAGTCTTTCTTCATTCCCAGAGGCCTAAATGTCAATTTAAAGAATTTGGGAAGAGTCTCATATTCTTCCTTTTTACAACTTAAAANAAAAACCCAAGGAAAAAAAAAACAAGGGAAAAAAAAACAAGGAAAAAAAAAAACAATCACAGACTGATATTTCTTTTTTTTATGCCAAGTTTCAGCCTGGAGAAAATTTTATGGCTGAGTTCTAATCCCCCCCAACCCCTGGTTTCTAACAGAAATGCTGACACAATGATAACTACAGCGTTACGAACGCTGGCGCTACGATATTTATTGCTCCCTAGTGCCAGCAGGGGTTAATCCTTATTAAACACACTCATTTTCTGGCCTTGTGGAGAACAGATCATTTAGTGATCAGGCAGAGTAGTGGGCCCTGGTAGCGTTAATGGAAGATATCACCAGAGGGGTGGTAAGTGAGGAGTCTTTAAGGGGGCTACCGGAGGTGTTTCGGAGGATTAAGCGGCCTTCTCTAGGGGCTGGAGTTCAAATCCAGAGTGTCTATGTCCACAGAGTGTCTTTGCTGCAACAGAAAAGCACACGCTGAGGAAAACTTGGTGCTTCTTTTCAGCTTCAAGGAAGAGTGTGAAAGGAAACCTGACATTATCAAGTATTTCCACGATCAGCAGCGGAACAGAGCCCCCAGATTGGGAATTCTCAACCTCTCTCACAACTGAGCGGGCAAAATCCTCTTCTACATTGAACTGTCCTTTTTAATAGTGTTGGAAGAACAGCGGAATCACAAGATCCCTGATAAATATTTACCTTCTATTATTTACCAGAGAAAGGGAAGCTTACAGTTTAATTGCCTTCGAAGGTTTTTCACATCCCATCCTCATAAACACATATTTTAGCAACAAGAGGAACTGAAAATCTCACCAAAATTTCTCCATAAAGCTGCAGGGAGATGTTGGGTAGTTTTTTTCCCCGGAGCTTTGCACACTGACATGGTGCTTGCTGTATTTTTAGGTGATAAACTGGCCAAATATGAAGGCCAGTTGAAAAACTGGTTTAGAAAAGAATAGGACACAGTAGGAATTTAAACATTTTTCTCTTGCTAACGGGTTCACCAGCACAAGCCTGAAATCACCTGCCAAGCTCAGCCTTAGGAGTCAGTCTGCAGACTCTAAGCAAGAAGGGGGTTGCTTGCCACAGAAAAAAAAAAATCTCAGGACCAAAGGAGTGAGCATGCGTGCAAAGTTCACAATGAGTTCAGCGAATGATCATATTTTCCCCGCAATAATAAATACTTCTATAATTTATAAATGCCTCAAAAGGCTGAGATATGTGGGGGATGCAGAATCAAAGTGTCTTGACAGGAGAAAGAGACAAAGGAATGAGCCAGAGAGTGAACTGACTACTAAAATTCCTCATCTCTGATTTGTTTCTTTTAGAACTTGTCCCCAGAGAAAAAGCTGCACTTTCTAGAGGCTTACAAAATAAGAAGAAATCCTGTGGGCTTGTGAACAGCCAAGGGGAATTTAAAAAAACCTTCAATTTGAGCATGGAGAAAAAGAGCAATAATCAAGATTTTCTCCTCTTCTGTTTGATAATGGTTTTGTGTCTTTTTTTTTTAAATATAAGTAATGAGACAGAGAAGAAAATAAGGGTTTTAAAGAAAAGATTAAAATCAGAGATATGTTTTCTTCATTTCAAGGCAATATTCTACCTTGTTATATGGAAGCTCTCTAGTGAAAGAGAACAAAGTAATTTTCAACAGAACTACTTGAAACCAAACCAGGAGTGTTGGAGAGAACAGAAAGCCATGCTTTCAACGTTGGGAAAAACATGTTTTCATTAAAAAGTCATTTTGAAAGAAAGGAGGCAAATGCACATTCCCTTGATATTCAAAGGAACTGGAAATGAAAATAAAAATAGCTTTATTTTTGTTTAAAATTTCCACAGGGCAAAATAGGATGTCGTGACCTTCTCTAAGAGATAGAAAATAGAAAAATACTCGTGTGGAGAAAACAGCCACTGCATCATTCAGAAGGGTGCCTTTAACAAGGAGGCAGAAAAGACTCGTGTCCGTTTGTCCTTCTGTCAGGTAAACAAGTTTTGCATTGAACCACAGACTCCAGGGAAACCGGCCGGACCGAGCACAGGACTGCAAGGTCCTGAGCATCCCCAAAACCTACTGGTTTTTAGTGGGAGCTGGAAGGGATGAGCACACAGCGGAACTAGTTAGAACCACCAGGATGGAGCTGTGGAAGGCCAGGCAGAGTCAAACGTTAGCACCTCACATCTGACCTGTCCACAGCACCATCCAAAGGGAAAGATGGTTTGGGCAGAGGTGGGCACGGTGCAGTTGACTTGAGTTTGGTAGCCAGCTCCCAGGAGTTTGCAAAGCTTCTGGCACAGAGAAATTATTAAAAGGAGAAAAGAACAATATTGCATCCCACTGAAATATTTGCAAGGATGCCAAGAGCTTTGGTGGCCTTGTCTGCAGAAGGGAAGGGAAAATTCAGAGGTTCGTTCCTTACTTCTAGGGTTTCTTAACCTCATTTGGCGGCTAATTTGTTCTCTGCCTTCGTTTTGAAGAAGGATTGAGCTCTGCAACTGGAAGAAATGTTTTCTTACCCATTAGCCGTTTGAGGCAGAGATAGATTCTCACAGAAATCAAACAGAGCCTCTTATTAGCTGCCCCACCAGCATAGACTGGTCCAGCACAGCTTTGTACATCTTTGAAGTTAGCAGCATGAGTGAGCCGGGTCTTTTTATAAGGTTGCATGTGAAATTGTCAGCAGAACAAAACCATTTGCAGATGGTGGAGTGATAAAGATGGTACCTTATTGCACTTGTATTTGCCCCTCATTTCCTTGGGAAGAGAAAAAGAGGAAAAGAGGAGGAGGAAAAAAAAAGAAAAAAAAAGGCAGTGGAAAGAAAGAGAAACTCCAACAATTGAAATTCTTTTGACAACCCAGTGTTGAAGGAGTAAGTGAGATTTCTGGCAAAACCACCAGGACTCTGAAGACAAGCTGACTGCTGCAGTATTTATTACTTTGCTTTGATGAAACCTCTGACATCAAGGACTTTCTTAGTGACTGATTTTTGTCAGAATACTGCTACGGGAACTGGAAGTGACAGATGATTTTTTTTGGACATGAAGCCTATGCACAATAGCATGAGAAAGAGGACATAAAAAAGTCTGCCCCGAAGCAGCTTAATGTGGCCCTGGAGAAAAGAGCTGTTATCACTACTTACTGGTGTAGTCACTGCAAGAGCAACTGTTACCTAAAATTGGATCCTGAAGTCAGACAGTTCAGCGTGGGGCAGATAAGAGTCGTCACAGCCTACTGTGGAGGCCGTAGCTTTTTGCAGAAACACAAAACTTCCAGAAAATATGCTTCCAGACTAGTCATAGAGTCGTATCAGCTGGTGTGCAGCCACCTTTTCACGTAGCAGTTAGTAGCTTGGACTGTGTGAATACAGAAGAGTTGGGGAATAATTTCAGATGTAGTCTGGAATACCGAAGGGTAAATCAAATAAAATATTAACCACACTTTCCTCAAATCCGTAGCTCGCCGAGATGGCAATCTCGGAGAAACCTGCAGATCAATCTTTGCCTTAGGGGAGATACCTCTTCTGCTTTTCTTCCCATCTAAAGATTCCAAGTGAAAATCAGCGACAGCATTACCATGCTCTGTAGCACAACTGCTGGGTTTTAACCTGGAGGCCAGTTTGGCAGCAAGACACCACAATCCTCTCTGGATATCTCGGTGTATTTCTCTGTGCTGTACAAACACACCTTTCTGCTTCGATTGCACCTCGTGCAGTGGAATCACATTTGCTTTCGATGGGAATATGGTCAGGTGTCGAGCTGGTGTTGATAGATTTTGGTGGAAAAAAGGGCCAAATATTTTCAGACCCCAAACTTTGTATTTATTAAAATCGGCTTATGTTTTGACTTGCCTAATATTGGCTGTGCATTCAGCTATGGGCTTTAGTCAAGGCATAAATCTGCCTGAATAAAAAACCAGAACAAAATGCTTTACATTTACTTGTAAGTGTAAAAGAATACCTTCCTCAAAAGTAAATACAACTCTGAGGAGCTCAGGGAAGCCCTGTCACTAACAGGCAATAGATTACTTGGGAAAGTGGTGCAAGGCCTTTTGTCTTTTTCATCACACAGAAAAAGGAAAAAGAAGCAACTACTAACTCTGGAAACATCTGTATGTGTGAGGCCTTTCGTGGGAATTTATAATTGGTCTGTTCTCAAAGAATGTGACAGGATTTCCAAATACTGGAGTGGCAGACACTTAGAGATGCTGTAAATTAAGCCGCGTGTGGAGCGGCCGCCTCTGTCATTTCTGTTCATTGACTCATTTCGGTTGAATTGACAAGGCAGGATTTCTCCCTGGATCTTGGTCTGTTACATACACCTGTCAAGCTGAAGCTTCAAGCCAGCCCTGGGGGAACAGCTTTAAAAGACACTCCTGCAATACCAATGAAGTCTCCAGCCATTGCCAGCCTGTTTCTTTAAAAAGATTGTGGATTTAAGAGCGCACTGACCAAACCTCTGTGTTTTCCACAGATTGTACTGTGGAACAGAGTATGATAATACCCGGGTTTGGACCTGCACCTCTTCTTGCACACCCACAAGTGAGGGTAGATCTCAGCAGCAGGCAAAGGGCACTGCCCTGATGCAAAGGTGATGTAAAGGGAGGGCAAGGTCCCCTTGCCAGGCAGTGGCTGCTGTGTTCATATCAGTACCTTGGCTTGAGGGAAATGGTGAGAATACCTCTGAAGAAGTCTGGCTTTCGATGATGTAGAGCTCTAGGTCACTAAAATTTTACAGGAACTCTCCTGAGTGTTGCTAATATCTCTCAGACAATATTGCAATATTCTGACCCCACTGCTCACCTTAGATCTGGGCACACAGAGCACAGCCCTACTCCCTGGGGCTGCCATCAACAACCTGCAGGTTGTTCCAAGAAACTCCTCCCCTGACTTTTCTCCCAAAAACCCCTTCAGCACCTGGCAGCAGTTCAGGTGTGAACTTGCCTAACCTAGAGCGGGTGATACACCAGAGGTTCAGGGACTCCAGTCTCTAACTGCTGCCCTGAGTCAGGCCGGCTTCTCCCGGGCATCGGCGTGAGTAACAAGGGCACAGGGAGCTCATGCCGGAGGCCTCAGTGTTCAGCTGGGTCCAGGAGAGATCCCCTCCTCTCCTGTGCAGGTGTGGAATCACTGGGTCTGCACATGGACCTCTCTAAATCCTGCCTGCTCAGGAATGTGGACACCAGCTCAGCCACGGGCTAATAACGCAGACAAAGGGTTGCCCTTTGCTTCAGAGAGAACATCTTAACCCCAGCAGGACTTTGCTCGCTGCTTTTATGCAAAACCTCCGTGTTTGTTTTGTACAAGTTGGGAGGATTCAACTGACAGTTTAAACTGGGCTAAAATGTGTCACAGACTTTTTTTCATTTTTATTGTATTTTTGCAGTGTGCGCTGGCTCGTAAATTCATGCACTGTTTTTTTAAAGGACTCCTTACAACAATAAGTGTATTTGGGCGGTTTAAATCTGTTCTTAAGTGGAAAGATTTACTAAATCAGGCCTGATGTGATGACTTGGGAGGGATTATTCACCATTGATGCCAATATATTCCAGACAGCCTGAAGAATTAAGCACTCTGGGTGTCGAAAGCAATCTGAATATCACCTACAACTTGTGCTGAGCGGAGCTCTTGTCTGCGACAGGGAAAGGTGTCAGGAATCCAGTGCAAGTCAAGGGACTGCCTGGCAGGTGAAGGCAGGTAAGTCCTAACTCTATATTTTTAGGTGAGCTTTGCAGATGGTGATGTAGTTAAGCTCTGCAAAGAAATCTGTCTGATAAAGCTGTGAGGAAAAGCACAGCTTTGATAAATGATGCGCTTCCCGACCGCGTTCCCACCAAGTGCTGCTGTCACTCACCAAGCAAATTGATTGTATTTTATTCTGTGGGATTCCAGGTGTCAGGAATTTCCCCCTGACCTTCTTATCCTGCTTGTGGTTTCACTTTTCCATAAGGAAACAAATTAACCATTTATAAACAGAGTTTGCTACCACTTTTTAATGACAGTATCTTGCATGGGGAAAGAATCCCGAGGAACTGCAGATGCTCCCTATGGATCCGTGTGTGCAGGTAGCCCTGGCATAAGTTGAAGCAGAGTCCTGGCAGGATGGCACATCCTGTGAGAAGAGCTTTCCAGTGGGATCATTCAAACACTGACGTGTTGAGAAATACTCCAAGGGAATGCCAGGAATTATTCCCGAGGAAGAAGTATGGCTGAAGGGAGCGCTGGTGTAGGATGTGTTTTTGCAAAACAGGGCAGGCTCAATTCCATTTGCTGTACCTGCTTCTGTAAGTCTGAGTGCTCACTTATGTCGTGTCCTTGTCCTGCCCCTGATCAATTTTCCTGAGTATTTTCCCAGTTCGCAGTCCACGGACAGCTGGCAAGCAGCACAAAGCTTGTTGTCCAGTAGTGCTGGATTCCTTCTCCTGTCCACCTGCTCTAATGTAATATAGACTGTTCCATACCTATTGAAAGGTGAGCTTGGTCTATTATTTTTGCTGTAATAGCTATGAGGATGTTATGTTATTGTGAATAGGAAGAGAAAAAGCTCATTTAATTGCAAATGAATAGACTCATCCAATGACAGAGCCTCGAAGATCCTTTTTACACCTCGAATGGATAGAAATTTACTATGGAGCAGGTGAAAGCCTGCACTTCAGGAAGATACTGCAGCTGCAGAAACCAGGCTTGGAAGATGAACAAAATATTTGTCTCCCATTAAATGATTAGGTCATAACAGAGAGCAGAAATGTGACTTGGAGCGTTACTTGGACTCATAATCAAGGCCACTCTGGTTGACTGCACCATGAACAAGATACATGACAATGCTGGGGTATCAAACATTTCCAGAAGTGCTGCCAGTGGCATTGCTCCTTTTTTATTTCCTTAACTACCGAAATCAGCAAGTCTGAAGCGTGCCAGACTGAGGTCCATGTTTTCCTATGATCTGTGGAAGCGTAGTTGCTAAGAATACTTTAGAAGGTTCCACTTGGCATGTCCTCTTGTGTGACATAGATAGTGATGAAAGCACAAATTCCAAATCCAGTTTAACATCTGTCCTCCCCCAGTCGTAAAAAGTGAGAACAGCATGAGGTGCTAGAGGTCTTAACCCAGGAAAGAAAAGTTTTTACACCAAAACCATGTTTGTTGGGTCTTTTTTGTATTATTTTTTTGTTGTTGTTGTTCTTGTTAGTGTCTTTGTGAGGAGTAACTCAAACAAGCAATGTACTTACTACACTGAGTAAGAACTATCTTGAAGATAAACACGTTGACATCATTTGTTTTATTTCTGTTTTCCTCTATCAGATAGTCACCTTTGAAACCAAGGCCTGGAAAGTTTCAGCTGGGGAAATGGGGCCAATTCCAAGTCTGGAATCTCACTTCTGCTACAGGCACTGTTCCCCCTGTTCAAAATTAGGGGCTTGCTTGAGCTTCTCTACAGCTAAACACAGCCAGGAAAGTTGGGATCCAGATGCCTGTTTGGATTACACACAATCATTTTCATCGCTGTACAGCATACACGGATGTCTAGATCCCGACTTGCAGGCTGGAGAGCAGGGACAACTGATGTAATTTTGTGCTAAATTCCCATTCCCAGTGTTTCTCATGGCTGGGGATGCAGCCTGATGGTGCGTGGTGGAAGACAGGCTGCCAGGGTCAGGACCTTGGACTGTAGGTGCGTAAAGACTCTCACTTTGGGAACTAAGCACTTCAGTGGGAGCTGGGTCTGCCCATAATCCTTGGATCTTCCTCTTTTCTTCTCTTGTGAATGTTATGAGCCTTCATTAGCTTTGCTTGCCAGCCAAATTACATTGTTCTGTCTTATTTCTTCATCAGAGGTTATTCTGATTAGAAGATCTGATTCACATTTGTCCATCTCAAAAGAGAAATAAATTGTACAGCTGTGTTAAAGTCCCTGGTGGTAAGAGACAATCAGCCTCTTCCCTCTGCCCCAGTCCTTAGGTATTCCTGGAACTACTTCACTGCAGGAAAATGAATTGGCCAGATCCAGATGAAGCAATTCTAATGAGGAAAACCACACTCGGCTGAAAGATACTTTTCAGACTTTTGGATATTGTTTCGACTTTCAAGATAACTATTCCTTTGAGGGGCTCTAACTAGAAATCCCAAAGTGCCCGCAAGGAGTTGGGGAGAAGCCAAAAATGCCAAGTCGGAGGAAAATAATTGTTTTCAAATGGTGACAAACCTGCGAGGTCGGCGGAGAACAGAGGATCTGTGTTGCTGAACCAAGAGAGCCACGTCACTCAGGACTGAGAGCTCTGTACACTAAACAGAGCCTCACGTCTCCACAGGGTGTTCAGCCACTGCAAACGCAGAAGGGAACTGGTCTGCACTGGTCTAACTCAGAGAGAAGAAATAATATTGAAAGAGAATCTAAAGACATTGGGTTTAGACAGCGCTTGCACCGCTAGTGCTTTGGCTTGTTCTGGTTTTGTTTCCCAGAGGTGAAGAAAGGACAGGGTTTGTATTTTGTAAATGATCGCAATGAAAATCATTTGGCAGCTCGGTCTGGAGATTTCGGTGTCGTTCTGCGATGTCGTTTGAAATCGTGCGAGGCAATACAATAATTAGCCAGTCAAGTACATCGAAGGATGAGCGATACTTGGAGCGGAGGCTGGGAGTTTGCCACTGGTTTGGATTCCTTTGTACCCTGGACAGATGCCTACGGAGTGTGGAAACACCCTGTGAGGGGTGCCGAAGCCTCGGCAACGGCTTCGCTTTTGAAACTGCAGTTGCAAGTCGTGTGGAATCAGCTTGAGGGAGCCTGGTGATTACTTTCTAAGGATATCTACATTAAAAAAAAAAAAGCCTGGTGAAATCAGCCTAGCTCTGCTGACTGCAGCGGAGCTACACCCGGCTGCTCCAGCTCAGGATCTGGACAAATGGCCGTAAGCAGTGGAGAGGACTGAAAACTACCAGAACACCTTTAAAGCTAATGTGCCAGCAAGAGAGAGAGGCATTCAGCTGTGTGGAGTAGACTTCTTTCATCTGCGGTTGTTAAAGCAGAAAAGTGAACTTTAGATTCTCACAATTTTACTGCATCTGTTAAAGCAGTATTGGCTTTCAACAATGAAATGAGTATTCAGGCCAAGTGTCTCTGCAGAATTTCGGGCACTCCATGAACGGATACAATTTCAATTGCAGAAACAAGAGAAAGTACCAGACACAAATGCACCACGTATTACATTTAAGGCAAGACAGTGAAGCGGGCAGGTTATACCGTGGGAATAGGCAGCAGCTGGTGGCTGACCCCGGTGTTATGACTAAGTCGCTGACGAGGCCACAAAAAATTAAGAAAATTAGTAAGTAAGGGCAGCTTGCCTTTAAGAAATCCAGGAGGGCTGGTGTGCGGACGAGCAGCAGGGAACCGCTGAGATCTGGGCTGGGGCTCCAAGCCGGGTCCCTTGTTCCCAGGCAGACGGAGTTGGCAACGGCCCCCATCACTCTCTGGTGGCCCCTGGGGCCAGAAAGAGGAGGTAAATTGGCAGCCCAGCGAGGGAACGGCAGCCAGCTCCCCTTGCCAGAAATCAGGTTGCTACGTCGTTGGGGAGACAAAAGGCTGAAGCGGGGCCCCTTCGATGCAGGAGGCACGGGGCTCGTGAGGAGCTGCACGGAAAAGACCTGGGACCGTGCTGGTGGGATATGCGGCTCAAAAAGCCCAGGCCAGGTGAGACTCACCGGTCAGACGCCTGCACCGTCCTTCGACGAGCGGTCCCGGGGGCCGAGCGCTGCCGGGCCGGCCGGCCTGGCTGGCTGAGCCAGACGCTGGCGTGGCCTCGGAAATGACTCACTCTCCCACCTGGCCAAAAACTTTTTGGGGCGCAGCGTGGAGATTTCCTGAAGACATCTGTGCTCCAGAGGTTCCTGGAACAGGCCACGACTCTAGTTTCCCCGTGCACAGGGCTCTCTGCATGTGTCTTTTCTCTTCCCACTCCTGTTCTGGACAGGCCTCCTGCTCATCCTTTCCCTTCGTTAAAAGGGCCTCGGCCCCTCCTCCAGCATCTTAAAAGACAGTGCTGGAAAAGCCAGCAGTGTCAGGAGTGATGGGCAGAACCGGAGTAACTCCTGCACCCTTTTACTTAAAAGCCCCTGCAATTACCTTCTTTCTAGATGGGAATCTTTCTCAGTGATTATCTGGCTCTTCTCATTTTCATCAGCTGGAGAGCTGCATCTTTGGGATCATCCTCTCGGCATCCTTTCCTATCCCTTAATGGCACAGGCTTTGGCCTCTTAGTCCAGTTATAGCTTCTCTCAACTCCAGCCTCATCCTCCTTCAAGAGTAACTCACAAATAAAGCAAAGTGGGAGTTGCCATGTTAATGTGCTTTCCTCCAGCCCTCAGGGAAAGGTCCTGAACACGATTTCTTCCGCTTGGATGGAAAGAGGAATTTCTGTTAGAGCCTCCATGAAATTACAATCTTCTTCTTTTATTTTTTTTTTTTTTATGAAATGTAAAACAAAATAAATATTACCTTAGAGTCTCTTATTCGTGTAGCAATAAAATGAGACACTTCCTTGGAAATCAGTTTTAAAACACCAGTCTTGTAACGTTCGTGTTTATTGGAGTGGAGTTCACAGCTGACCTGAGGCCTGGAGGGTTTGGAAGCAACAGTCTGTGTAAACTTCCAATTCTTTCTCTCCTTCTCCAGCGCCCGAGGTGCAAAACTGGTCAGTTATTCAGAGACTTCCCCACCCTTTGTAAGCTCATGTGCTCATATATCTCTCATGGTACATAAAGAATGACATATTGCAGGGAATCTGCTGAGAATAGCTTGTAAAATACATCATTATATGAATCAGCCTCATTAGAAGTCGCCTTCTCTCATGATTTAAAACAGACACAGTCCTTGCAGGAATGGAAAGGAGTGTGGGTTTTTTTCTCTCCTGCTGGCATGTTGTGCTCAACCAAATGTTGGAACAGAAGAAAATAATTCTCTGAACTCAAGGCCAGAAGTAGAAAGCAAGTACTGCATTACCCTGATGCTTCTCTGGCATAATTAAGGCCTTGGGTGTTTCCCTGGCTATGTGACTTTCCAGCTTCATTAATAAAATATTATGTTGCTCTTCTGAACAGCACAAGGCTACATTCTTTGAATACTCCAAATCCCCCTGACTCGGGACCCTCTAACACCTCACATTCAGCATCCTCAGCCATTCCAGGCGTCTTTCCTGCAGCTGCTGCTCTGTTTACGAAGGGGATTATAGGACATGGTGCCTGTGATAGCAGGAGACAAGGCTCGGCGACTCAAGAGGCCTTTCTCAGTCCGAATTTATGCAAGGACTGGTGCACCAGGTGCCACGGCCGCGTGACTCGGACCTTGCTCAATCCTCTTGCGCGCTGGTGCGACCACTTGCCAGCAAACTCAAAGAAGTCACTGTCTTACCTTAGACAAGACGAGGGCAGATGCAATCCAAATGACACACCACGGATGACAGCAGGTCCGGGCCAGCGGCCACGGCACGCAGGACCCGTGGTAGAAAAGGGATGGCTCTTTGCTCCGGAGCAATGAAATAAATTTGCTCCCGTTTGCTCTCGGCATGTTGTAGAGCTCACTGACAAACTGCAGGTACGGCAACCTTTTATTCTTTCTCTCTTGCCGCTTCAGCATCAGAGCACGTGGTACTTCTTGCTGTTATTTTTTTTAAACCATGCCAACACACCGCCTCCACACCATGTTCTGGCTTGTAAGCCTGTGGCTGCTCTCTTCTGAACCACACTGGCTCTTTAATTAACTGTGATAAGTACAGCTCCTCAGCTATCCTCGCTTGTTCTGGTCTCCTAAGGCTTCCAACCACATAACCCACGACGTCTCCCTGGTTTGCTCTGCTTTGTGGGCTTGTCACCAAAGAGCCTTGTTGGCCGAACACCGTGGTACGTTGCTGTCTCCCAGTCAAGCTTTTTGGCCATGGATATAGAATCCTAGAATTGTCATGGTTGGAAAAGACCTCTAATATCTCTGTGTCCAACTGTCAGCCCAGAAAAAAAAAACCCACAACAAAAAGACCCCCATCAGCACGAGCCTTGCCACAATTAAGACATGGTGCCCTTGCAGGCAAGCTGTACTTACCTGGAGCTTCCTTGTTTACTAAGCTCTGCTTTTGACTTTTGCAGAAGTAGGTCAGGACTTGGAGCCTGGATGAATTGTACTCCCAGAGGTGCTAAGCAGCTTCTGCTCGACTCACGTAAGTTCCACAGAAAACACCTCAGGCTCTGCCTGTACCCACAGGCTATAGGCACTGCCCTTACATCCTACAGGATCCCCAGGCTGCTCTGGCACCTGCAGTACCTTCAGTAGCTGAAAGCACAACCCTGGGTGCATCTGTGGGTTGGCTTTAGGTACTGGGTTTAGTTGGATGTAATGGTCCTGCTGGGATGGTCAGAGACTGCACTAAATAAGCTGTGGAGAGGCAGGGACTGGGAGTCCTGCAGCTGCACGAGGGAAGGAAGGGCTTTAGTCGCTCCTGTCCTCTGGACAGCTGCTATTTTTTTGTCAGGAGCAAATACGAATCCCTGATTTTCTGTCTGCCACGGTTCAGCGGTTCTAGGTAGTGACCAACGGACGGTGCCGAGGATTCAGCGTAGTCTGAAGACAAAGAGGTGTTTGCAAAACTCCGTATTCTCTTGTGCAACTGCATCTCACTCAGGTGGTGGCGTTTCAGGGCACGGAACAAGCAAATTCCCTTTCTGTTTCTGGATTTGATCATCCTTTCCCACATATTTGCCTTATTTATCATGATTTGGAGGGATTTTTAATAGCAATTCACATAACCTCTGTCTCACTGCTGGGTTTGCCACTGACACAAGTGGGTTTACTTTTCTTAATCCCTCTGTTCCTCAAGAACCCTTTTACAGGACCTCTTGCCTCTTCGTTGCAATTTTCGCCTCGGGACCGGGCATCCTTTGCAATGCAAGTCCTTGGGTTTGATGGGGAGGATCTGGTTCCCCAGGCTGGGATTTCACAGCTGTGGTCTGACTGGTTTCCTACCAGTCAGAAGGGAGCGCACAGCACCAGCGCGATACCCGCTGCAAACTTCAGGCTTCTCAGCTGGAACAACTGTTGTGGTTTGAAGTTGTTTTCTTAACTTCTTTGGCTAATTGATAACATCTGCATCTCACCACCCTTCCTGCATCTCATGCTACTTCCAAAAAAATGGGATAGATAACACTCTGGCAGATCTCGGTTTCTGTATTACCGATAGATCGTTACGTTTTCAGAAAATTCCGTGAGAACTTGGGGGGTGTCTTCAAATAGTGCCTCCTTTATAAAGGTTTCTGTCGCACAGCCACAGAAACAAGCCCAGAGACACTAATAAAACCTCGTGATATTTATCTGGCATTTCTCTCATGATCATGTTCAGATAAAAAGGCTTTTGATTTCACACTTTTCTCCTTTGTTTTTTTCCCTACCGCACTTTCTGAGTTTGAAATTTCCATTTGGGCTTTAAAATATTTGAATTAACTTTTCTTTTTCACTCTTTTTCTTTTTTTTTTTTTTGTTTTTTTGTATTACAGTAGGTGGATCGGGAACTGGTATACGTGATATTTCAGTAAATAAAATCCTCGTATTCAGGATCACTCTTGAAGTCTGGTAATACACAGTGACACCGTATAGGTCCCAAGGAGACATTATGGTTGTAATGGAAATATCATATATCTCATATCCCAGGTCTGATATATCAGCTCAGCAATAAAAAGAAACAGGATATTTGGAACTATATTTTAACAGGGATTTTGCTGTTACCATGAGAACATGGATTACTTAGAAATTTTGGTGAGAAAACTCTTTAATGGTTTCATCAATGCCTAACCCCAGGAGATTTCAGTTCTTTCACTGCTCTTGAAATAGCTGTTAATGCAGCGAAAATCAGAAACGGGTGAGTTTATTTCACTGGTGTCTTATCATACAGCTCAGACTTAGGCTTTGGTACCGGTCAGATGGTCCCTTCTATCATATTTCAAGATTCCCAAGCTCAGATTTGGGTTATGCCTGGAGACACATGCCCACTAAGAACTGCCCGCAGCCTGACAGCTTTCCAGTTTGGGCTGGGGAGAGGTTCCCTCCTCCGCCTCCCTCTTGCTGTTGGGCTGGTTAGTGCTGTTACTGAGCAAAGCCTAGAGATGTCTGCAGGCCCTGTTGAGATGCAGGGAATTGATGTAAGGCAAGACTTGCAGGCTTGATGTTGCTCAGCCAGCAAGGAGAGTCTCATGAATTTCCTTGTAAAAGGAATTTCTTAGGATTCAGGGAGACTTGTGTTACATAATCCTTTCAAAACGATCTGTGATGTGGGATAAGTCTATCCCCTTTACAAAATGCCCACCACACAACCTGCAAGATGCCACGAGCACTATTGCCAGCACAATTCTATTATTTTGTGCCACTTCAGCATCACTAGCATCTACAAAAGGAGTCAGATAAAATCCCAAATACAGCTCTCTCCCAACTTTACCTCATACAAGCTCAAGACATTTGGTCTTAATCTGAGTGCCTGGACTGGGATGAGTTCTGCAGGGTCATAATAAAATCAATATTTTCTTGCACTGAGAATGGCTCAGCAAAAGGTTCAATGTCAGGTCAGCACAGTGAGCTCTTTAACCTCGCTTTCCTAGACACGGAACGTGTCTTTACCTAAGAAATTGCCACAGCTCCATAGCAGCTGGTGGAGCGGAAGGCATTTAAATCATTCACCTCTTGCTCATTTGAAAAGCTGGGTTTGGTCAGCACGTGAGGAAAGCTAGGTGGTGGGTACAGCCTCAACTTCCAGTAATAAAAATATTTCCACCAGTAAAATAAAAAAAAATAATGAATGAGGGACTTTTTGTGGAGTTCTCTTCCCTGCTCAAATTGGATCACTAACAGAAACGAAGGGAACAAGCAGCCTTGCTGCAGCAGGCTAGTCTCAGGTGACTAAGTGTGAGCTACTTAACAAGTAGCAATATAGGGAGAGCTCTTTTAATTGTTTGTTGTTGTTTTTTTCAAACAAACGTGAACCACCTGTTCTGCCATTTTACTGCAGGAACCAAAGGAAAGAGAGAGATGCTTAGGAAGCTTGCCTCTTTGCTGCAGTGTGAGACAGAGCCTGAAAATTCAAGGACTGACTATTTTGTGCTATTACACACTGGAGGCCGAATGTAACTTGAAATCAGAAGAATTTTCTAAGGTCAGTAGTTTTCCATTTCTTAGCAATCGTGTTGTCTGCTAGGACATTATAGGGGAGCAAAAATCCCCATCTTCCTGCCAGGTAATTCCAGAAGCTATTCCTAAAGAGAATATCATTGTACTAAAACTCTTGGTAACTACAATATTTGTTTTTTGTCACCTTTCTTATAATTGTGTGCTGCTGCAGAGTTGGGAGAGCTCCCTTTCAGCTTAGCAGGCGTTGATTACGAACTTCAGAGATAAAGTTTATCTCTTTAGGTGGTGGTGCCTTAAATAAAACTGACTTATCAAGTAATTTTTTTTAAAGTTTGATACTTTACTAGTTTGAGAATCGGTTCATATAAATAACCACAGATGTCATTATTGAATGGTAACTCCATTGTGCCAGATAGAAGCATTTTTCTTGTTTCCAAATCCATCCCAATCCATACAAAGAACTCAAAGGTTTGATCAAGTTCCTAAAGAGGACTATAAGCAGAGCTAGAAATGGATGCAAGAGTTCTTGTTCCAGGTCTTATACTTCTGAATAATTAATTCCTCACTGATGTGAATTGATCTTTAGAAAGATCCAACCATACACACCACAGATTACCTTTGCTTCGAGCAAAGGTGTCAGATGCACACTCGGTGACCTAGGTCAGCCAGAAAACCATCCTGTGCTTGTAACAGGAGTGGATGATGCTGTACACCTGGGCCTACAAGTTCTACTACTCATTTTAATTCAGCAAATGCATTCAGTGGGATCTCCTACCTCTCGGTAGGATCTGGATCTCCTTGGTCAATGAAGTATTTATTCACTGAGGTACTGCAGAGACCACTTTAGGAAGAGAAGAGGGTTCTCTTGGTTGGGCTTCCTGCACAAACCTTCATTTGTGACGTATTTCCAGGAGAGGACTTTTGAGGAAAGATTGATCCAAGCTTGTATTGTTCACTGGCTGCCAGTACAGAGGTTGATGTGTCCTTTTCTTGCAGAAACTGGTTAAGTGAAAGTATTTCTTTATGGCCATTGCCCCTTATCCTTTCATTTTGGAGCAGCACTAATCTCTCTCCTTTTAGGGTGTGTCAGTACGTTTACAGACCATGATAAGTTGCCCTACATTGAAGGGTTTACAACCATATGTATATTTTTTGATTTTTTTCTTTTTTTGGGACACACATAGATCATGTTAAAAACCAGAAGTCCATTGTTCAATCAATCAAGTTAATCCCGGTGCTCCTTGATAACTATAGCTATCGCATTTCAGAGTGATTTTACTGGATATTACTGGGATTACTTGTAGTAGCCACTCAGTCTAGACAGGGGTTTCTATTACAGTGAACACAGACAAAAGGGTAAGAAATATTAATGCCCAACATCCATTAACCATGCACAAACTGCATAGTGGAGAGTGGATCCTGTTCACTTGCCTGGGCTTCCCCCACCTCTTTGTTTATCTCTCAGGAGGGCACTGGCTTTTTTAATTAAGAAGAAACCAGTTGTCTTAAGGGGGTGAAAAAAAAAAGAGCTGCTTGAACACTTTGCCATTCAGAGGGAAGGGAAGTTAGAGATCTTCTGATGAACTGTCCCAATAAGGGAAGGATCAAGTATTTTGGCCCAAGAGCTGTCTTCAGGACGGCTTTCTCTTGACCTTTCTGCATGATGGGAGCAGAGTCATGGTGATCTTGCTGAAATGAGAAGCTTAGGAACCTGGATCTCTGTGAATCTTGTTGTTGTGAGAAATGCGGCAAAATGGATCTCAAGACTGTCATCAGGGCTGGATAAAATTATCCTGCCTGTTGCTTCTGAAACAAAGCCATTTAGAACGACAAGCACTCCAGGAATGCTGCTTGAATAAATGGGATGTGGCAGTGAAGCGTAGTTCCCACCAACCCCTAGAAGACAACTCTTGTGCAACTAAATTAGGACAGTTGGCTGATTAAAATTAGGCCTAGTTAACAAGGCACTGAATGAGGTAATACAGTTAAACTCTAAAGCATTTCAGATTCTCATTTTATGCTACTCCACATGGTGAAACTCATAACATGTGAGGAAAGCATTGATTTTGCTGCTTAGGCCGCTTGTGGTGTCACTGATTTTTTGGCTATGGCATATTTCAGATTATTGTCAAATTGCCCGTCGTAACTGAAGCTCCACCAGGTCTTCCAAAGCACATTAAGAGTCAGGGTAATAGGAGAAACACTTCAATGCTTTGCTTACCTATGGCTTGTCATCCTGCATTCATTCACCCAAAGACCTCGCTGTCCTTTTATTCTTGACATCCTTTTGGAATCAAAAGCTAATTAGCCTGCTGCTGGCAAGAGTCTGCAGATCCTGTGGAAGCAGAAGCTTCCAAAGCCTTGTTTGTGTTTGTTGGTGGGGGAATTAGAGAACAAAATTCCCCAGTTATATGGGAAGCCTGCAATTATTTCAGGATTCTCTTAATGCCTGGGTGATGAGGCCAGTTCAGCACTGGATGGGTACGTAAATCAAGATTTCCCTGCAAAATTTTAGCTTGGTATAGACTTGGAGAACATACTCTGCATGCAAATGCTCTCAACCCCCTGTTCTATCTGACAGCTGATTTCAGTATGTTTAGACATGATCTAGTAGGCACTGGTGCTCTCACCATGTCTGGCATTCTGACTCTAAGGCCGGGCACTGTCCACTTCTCACAGTCCACAGCAGTTTTGCCCATGACTGGAAATCTTGTCTGATGGTTGGCACAGCTCAACAGTGGTTTTGGTGGCTCCAGGAAGAAGGGGATAAATAGTGCAGTTGATTTGTTCAATTTTTTGTGATTATTTTGTTCTGTGGGGCAAGTGTTGTGTTTACATCCTTCCTTTTACATAAGATGCCATCATGAAGTTCAGATCCAAGTTTATCAGACTATGGAAGTACTTAATTCCCTGGGTTATTTTAATCAGCAGGTGTGCTCTCAACACAGTTATGGAGAGAAGTTACCTGCATAAGAGCTGTGGAGCAGGGCAATGCAGTTGGGTTGACACGCTCAAATTTTAGGCTTATCAATGAATATTTTTTTTCTCTTGCTGTGTTTATCTTGACCTAGCAGCTGCAGGTCTTGCCTTTATACACCTCCTCCCTTCAACTCCTGTTTCATGGTAATAAAATAGGTATTTCTAGAGTATTTCTCACTGCAGTGTCAGAAAGGAGAGGACAGCATAAATTTCTGCCCTCATTTCCAGGAATATAATCATCATGGCTGGTTATTTTTTTTCATTTTTTTGCATCCTTATTTTGAAAATGAAACCTTTCAAATAATCCCTCTTCAGACAGTCAGTGGGTAGGCATGAGCTCTTGCTTGGAGAGTAAAACCCACCCTTCCTTGGAAGAAGTTTCCTTGTTTTCTGGCAGGTGTGTGGATGGGATGTGGCAATTCTTGCTGTCTTTTGGCGGAGGGTGATCCAAAGAAAGCATATGGTGTGATGTTAGAGTCTGAGAAGATCAGAAAACCTCCCCAATGGAAACATTGCCTTTGTCCAGGGTGTTTTGCCAGGCAGCATAACCCAACTCTATTGACAGAGCTGAATTACTTTTTTTTTTATAGCTTTAAAAACACAGCAGCAAACTGTACATACAATTTGAGGCTGTATTTAATAAGCATTTTCTCTGGCCTGTGGTTCCCTCTCCTTTAAATGTTGTCAACTTTTTGGTCAAATAAATAACAGCCTAGAACTGTATTTTCAGGAAAAGATGATGCTTGAAGATGGCTGGGCATTCTGTGGCTTTCACCAACCTTCTGACGGCTCAGACTAATGTGTATACTTTTCAAGAAAGCAAAAAATAATTAACAACTTGAAGGTTTTAGCTGAAACTCCATCCAAGACAACTCACAACTTTTCTTTTGGCCATGTTAGCTGGTAGGAGGTTTTTTTTTCTTTTTCTGATTATAGTTGGACTTTTTGAATCTCTGTACACCTCTGTCTAGATTTTTTCTCCATTTTTTTTTTCATACTTTTACCTGTGGTGTGTTTTTCTTTCTCCCTGTTGCTCATTCATTCTTCCATATCTGTGTGTGTTCTTCCAACTGTTTATTCCTATTTTGCTGCTTACCAGTTCTTCTCTAGTTCAAAGACACTTTGCCCTGAGCTGTTCCAACCAGTTCTGGAAAAAGTCATGTCCTTGTCGAGGCTGAATTATGCTCTTGATCTAATGTTGGAATCACATCTGATCCCAAATGTGCCTCAATTAAAAGGGACAACCCTATAGAAAGCCTGGAACAGATAAGGTAGCAGGACAGCTTGGAGAGGCATGTGCTGTGGAAAGCCCTAGGAACCCTTCTTTAGTTCAGGCTCACTTCCACAAGGCTATCAACAGCCAGGGGAGGATGATGAGGTGTGAACAAGAGCTGGAAGAAACCCTGCCGAAAACACAGCACAATGTCTCAAGTCTTCTAGAAAAAGAAGATGAGTCTGCATGCTTTGAACTTGTTGGGTATACCAACTCCAGGCCTGGATTTCATTAGCTGAATTTTCTTAAAGCGTAACTGAGGGTGGGGAAGTGGCTGGGCCTGTGAAGGCAGTACCAGAGAGGTCCTTACAAAGGAGCATCTGAAGATTTTTTTTTTTTGGCTGTTTCCCACTGGCTTGTACATGAGGTCGCTATTTTGCTGATGAAGCTGGAAATAGAGGAGACTTCTTCCTTGTGCCAGATCCACTTTGATCCCTTCTCTCCTGTCTGCTGGACACCCCACAATGCCTGGCCCCGTGGTTTCAGTGGATGACACGAAGCACCAGGATCTACTTGTAACCATGTGGAATTAACTGCTGTGAAGGATGACAAAAATTCCTGAGATTTCCTCTTTCCCTTTTCTGCCCAAATTATACTTTCTGAAAAATCCATCTCTTGACTGCCCTGTCACCTCCCCACTTCCTGACTGTGTAGCTCAGCTCTGGATTTTCAGGAAGCAAAATAGTCTTCAGACCTAAAGACAGTGAAGATCTGCATTGATTTATGTGGCCTGAGATAATGGCCTCAGGCTGTCCTTTGAGCTTTTCCGTGTTTCTTTTATTACTTCCCAAATGCCACTCAAGTTCCTGTGAACAGAGCAATCCGTGGTACTGTCCTACTGTCATTAACTTGGGGTTAAACCTTTTTTTCCTTAGACTTTGTTAGTGATGTGGACATTTTGGAAGCTCCAGCCCGTGAAGGAGGATTTCATTAGCCATCTGGCTGGGAGATCCTGATTGTACTACTTCAGACAGTTTATGAAAGACTGCTGAAGATGTAGATGTTTAAATGCTAATTAATAACAGTATTCATCTCAGTGATTCTCTTGGCAAAACTCTTGCTTTAACATTAGCTTTCAATAAAGCTCTGCCATTTTCAACTTTCATTTTAGACAGAAAAATGCTTTTAAAGTTTCAGATTTAGAAGCTTTTACAGAGCTTAATAAAAATTCACTTTTTGGGCAAAGCACAGTTGACAGCTGTTTTGGAACTGATGGTTTCTATTTAAAAACATGTTCCTTCGTCTGCTGCGTCTTGCAGCTGCTGTGATTCTTTATCTTCCTCTAGGTTTCTTTTACCATCTCGCAGGCATCAGAGAAGGGGAACCAAGTACCTTCAACACCACCAATGGAGAGAACTTGGTTTTATTCCCTCTCACATGACTCAGCTTTTTGTACTGATGTGGGAGGGATCTGGACAAGTATCAGAGATGCTGGAGAGAAGATGCTCTGTGATGTGCACGCAGCAGATGTGATGATCAAACACCCCGTGGTGCTTCACAAACTGTTATTAGATATGCCACACGGGTGGCAGGATGGCCAAGTGCACCAGGTTTTCACGGAGGAGGAACCTTTCATCCTCATACCTGGTAGGTTGGTCACAGAGCAGGGAAGGGAGCAAATTTCTCCACTATAAACTTGTTGGGACAGAGGTGATTTAAGAATAATAAGTTGTCTATTTCCTGAAACAATAAGGTCCTATAGAGACAGTAAGGACAGTGCTGTGGGAATCCTGCTAAATGCTGATGGTTTGGGACAGATCATAGAATGTTAGGGGTTGGAAGGGACCTCTAGAGATCATCTAGTCCAACACCCCTGCCAGAGCAGGATCACCCACGACAGGCCCCACAGCAACAGATCCAGGGGGGTTGGAAGGTCTCCAGAGAAGGAGACTCCACCACCTCTCTGGGCAGCCTGGGCCAGGCTCTGTCACCCTCCCAGCAAAGAAGTTTCTCCTCCTGTTGAGGTGGAACCTCCTCTGTTCCAGCTTGTACCTGTTATTCCTTGTCCTACTCCTGGGCACCCCAGAAAAGAGCCTGGCCCCTTCCACTTGACCCCCACCCCTCAAATATTTCTAGCCATGAATCAGATCCCCTCTCAGGCTTCTCTTCTCCAGACTAAACAGCCCCAGGGCTCTCAGCCTTTCCTCTTATGTTCAAGTCCCTTCATCATCCTCGCAGCTCTCCGTTGAACTCTTTCCAATAGATCCTGTCTCTCTTGAATTGTGGAGCCCAGAACTGGATACACTACCCCAGATGCGGTCTCACCAGAGCAGATAAGCAACAGCAAAACACTAACCAGAATAACATGGACTTTTCCAAGAGAAAAATTAAAGAAAAAAGATGCACATATGAATCCAGGAGGTAAAACATCTGTCTGGAGAGTCTGGGATCTGGCTGATCCTGCTGCCACATTCCTGGATGCTTCCAGGAAGAAGTTAGGAAAACAAAAAGCTCCTCTCTTGCCTAACTAGTAGCAGTATCTCTTTACCAGCTTAGCACTTCTGGGCCATATATCCATATAGGAAGCCCGGTTGTACTTCTTTTTATGTGTATTGACTTAGTGGAGTGCAAATATGTTAAAAAGTTCACTTTCTCCTTTATACGAGTCTATAAAAAAGCTCTTAAAATGGAGTCATAGGGTTTCAACGAGACAAATGACTGATCAGCCCCGACCTAACAGTCCTTTCCGATGGATTAGGTGCTTTAGTGTGAGAAATTTTAAGATGCTAATCAGCCTGGAGAGGTTTTCATGCCTCCGGCGCTACGTCATGACACAAAATACTGCGATGCCTCTGAGTTCTAATGGAACAGAGGAGGAGGATGCGGGGAGAGGTATCGCTCAGGATATTTGATTTCTGCTAAAACTACGTTTTCAGAAGTCTCTAGGCAGCAGAGATTTCTTCTGCATTTATGGGAATTTGAGTAAAACTAAACATACACATGCTCGCTTGGAAACTTTTCTAACAGCTCTTTGGACACAGTAACGTACAGAAATAATTGTAAACACATGCACAAGTAGATCAGTGTGTGCTTTCAGTGCCTGCTTTTAGGAGAAGTAACACATTAACATAGTTTCTGAATCTTGCAAATTGCAGCTCAATAAACTTAACTTTATATATTCTTCTAAACTGATGACACCAGTATACTGTCAAGATGTTTTCCAGGGGGGATTTAAGAAGCTGTAAGACATGACAGAAGTGTTCATAACAGGGATATTGCAGCACAAGGTTTCACTTGCAAGGAATTGATCCAAACTCAGCTCTCCAGCAAGGAAAGTAGCTGTTCACAGCCCTTCCTGTGGAAGGGATCGATCCTGCTGCCAGAGCAGTAAAAACACACCTTTGCTGCAATCCCACAGAAGCAGGTCACAGTTTAGCAGAAGGAACCACTTGCTGCTCAGAGCTGTTCCAGTTTCTTTCTGTACAGTTGGAAATTTGGAGTTCTGTCCCGTCACTTCCCTTGGCAGGCGTGTTGCTATTCCACGCTGGTCACTGAGATCACAAACCTGATCAGTCACTGAGGAAAAAACCACCAAAGTGAACAAGCAGGATTATTTCACCTGCGGGTTTTTCTAGTAGTGATGTTGTTTTGGGAGATAAAGAGCGAAACTGAAGTGTTTGAAAACAGTCCTCAGGGCAGCTCTTTCTACAGGCTTCAGGGAGCTTCAGGTGGATGTACCTGAGCAGCACTGAAATGGTTAATGAACAGCATGGGGCGGGGAACTCAGCATTCAGCCCTGGCACAACCCTCAGGAATCCTGCCAGGAACCAGGAGCTGAAAGCCTCCCTAAAAACAACAGGACAGCACCTTAAATCCCTGGAGTCTTAAACGGTTAGTAGTTTGTCAAGGCGACAGGCTTGTGCTCTTTCTTGAAGCCAAGCTGAGAGACATCTCTGTTATTTATAGAAAGGGGTAACCCATGCAGTTTGTGAGCATTTGTGGTGTCCTTCCGAGAACAAAACCTTATCTGCATAATTCCAAAGTCATATTCTGATAGGGATTCTTATTTAAGCCTGTTACATGCTCCAGCAAAGTAGAAAATCCCTCACTGAGCACCGTTAATAATGGAGCGTTAAGAAGACACTGTTTTCTTTTCTTGCTTTATACACATCTATTTATTTTTAAAGCAACTGAGGTTGTATTTGTTGTTTTTTTTTTCTTTTTGGTGCTTTCTAGGATTTCTCTCTGGGGTGCTGGAGAGATCTTTTCCCTGGACCTGGCTACAGGAAGGAATGTCTCTACAACCATTTCTGGTAATGTTCCCCGTGCCTTGCTGGGACCAGCCCTCTCCCTCCCACCGAAGCCTGCAGCAGGGCCTGGGACAGGGATTTAGGTGGGTGATGGAGTGAGGGGAGTTTGTCAGCTCTAGGGAAAGCCCATGGCCCGGGAGAGGCTGGTGATGTTCAGAGATTTCTTTCTATAAGGATTCAAACCAACTTTCTTGTGGAGAAACTCATTATATGACTCCAGAGAACAAAAATGCCTCTCGTTTTCCCCTGGCATTCTTGTTGAGTTTGGTGAGGTAGACATTGTCTCAGAGGTGTCCTGGGCATGGACTTGCACCTAGGCAGTGACAGTGGGGATCTCCTGGGAACCCTCCTTGAGGGCTGAGAGGGCTTTTCAGGCTGTGCCGATTAACCGTGTCCTTGCAGCTTATGGGGACTGGCTGCTTGGGAGGCTCCTCCAGCAAGAGCTGAAGGCCTCAGCCACCTGAGCTTGGGGGTGCTGGGCTGCGGAGTCAGTCCTGCCCTCTCCAAACCCGGGGAGTGAAGGTGCAGCGTCATTGTGTACAGACCTGTGATGACTTTGGGAAATACAAAAGAACGTTCTTTGAAATGGAAAGGGAAGAACAGGAGCGTGAACCTCACAAAAGGAAGTTGGTGAGAAGGGAAGCAGGAGGGAAGGGCTGGTGGGGTATCTCCTGGGAGTCTTTCTGGAGGCAGCCCCGCTTCCCAGGCAGAACCTGCCTGGCTACTGTTCCTGCTGCTGTGGCACAGCAGATGTATTGGCAGAGCAAACTGCCAATGATAGGAAAAAATGGCCGCTATCAATCAGGCTTTCCTGCTGAGCCACTGGGAATTGGTATCTGGCAAGGTTGTGGAGCTGGTCTTCCATCTAGTGCTGTGTGTGGCTGAGATAGAGCGCTCCCCTCTGAGCACAGTGAGGAACCTGGGACCCTAGAAGGATTCCCACTCTGCAGAGACCTGTAGCTGGAGGATGTTTTTGCCCCCACCTGCTCCACTGAAGGCGGTTTGCCGGTCGGATCCGTGGATGTATCTCCCCAGGCTGTGGGAAATGAGCTTCTCTCTCTCATTTTAAGGCACAGCAGTGGCAAAGGAATGCAGGATCAGGCCCTTTCCTGAGCTGGGCGCTTGCAGAACCAGTAAGTGCAACATTAGCACGATGTGGTTTTATTCTGGCCACGTGCACACTTGGATTGAAGGGCCAGTGACTAGACTGAGCAAACACTTAGCGCTGAGGGGAGAAGGGAAAACATCTCTTTTCTTGTGGCTGTACAAAGGATGACTAATTACAGCAGGAACAGCTGCAGTGCACTTGAAACTGGAGCCGACCAGCTGATTTCTGCTCTACTTCCCCCACCGACTGGCAACACCTGAGACCTGCCTGGTAAAAACCAGGCTCTGTGCTTTGTCCAAGTCATTACACCTCCACTCAGAGAGAAATGAGTCAGGAACAGACTTCGCTTCACTGCTTAGAGTTACTCAAAAAAAAGAGTATATACCTAGAAGAAATATTTCAATCCAAAGTAATATTTACTTGGGTGCTTAAAACTTTGTAAAATGCCCTGAAGGTCACAAGCCATTCATCCTGCTGTGTATTTCTCTTTAAGAAGGTGCTTGTAAGTACTACTGGAGCACATGTGTGATGAGGGGTTGCCATGGCAAGCAGGTTTTGGCGCTGTTTAAGACGGAGTTTTATTGCGAGGCAGAATAAATACGCATGTTAAAGCCGCATACAGTAACTTGTTGGCACATACATTAATGCTCCCAAGGGCTGCTGTAGCTTAAGCACCCTCCCTTTAAATATTTTTCAGCTTTTTTTCTTTTTTTTTTTATTGACTACATGCATTTAGTATTAGGGCTAGGAATGTCCCATTTCCACCCCCTTTTGAAGTGAGTAATTGAGGTGAAAAAGGAGGACTGTCTAATAAATCATAAAGGGGCATTGTGCAGAGACAGGAGGGGCAAGTTTCCCTTTCCTGACGTACCTGAGGATAAGCCAGTGTGAGACCTGGCTCTCTGCTAAATCCTGACTTGCTCCCTCTAGACCCAGGAGTAGTTTGGCGTGTTTGTATTTCTGATGGAGCCTGAATAATCAGAAATAGTTTCACACCGTTTTCTGCCTCCCTCTTTCGTGCCAAGCCAATCTTCTACCACATCACAGCAGTGAGCTGGTTCCTTCAGCTTTAGTCATTTTATGAACCACCTGTTCTGTTCCCAGTTCGGCTCCCAGTTCACACCAGCGTGTCCCATCAGGTCTGGAAGCACTCCCAGGTTTGAGGAAATGCTGCAGGGAGACGCAAGGCAAATCCCTGCCTGTAAGAGGGCTCAGGTTTGTGGTGCTCTTCAAGGTGAACATAAATGACACTTTATAATGAAAGCTCTGGTTTAAGAAGGGTTATTAGTGCATTAGGCTGGGCCTTACTAGCTCGGAGGCTTCGGTGCCGTGTGGGAGGTGTGACACTGGCTCCCTCTTCTGTGGGAACCAGTAACTTCTCTGGTTTGGAGAACTTTGAAGCTGCCAAAAGCAGGGGAAGCCCAAAGAATCTCCCCCATCCCCTCCCACCTCTGATACATAAAAGCACCTTAGTGCAGCTGTGATCAGATACGGCCCAGCTGCAAGGCAAGGGGCACGGCGGCTGCCTCCCCTGGGAGGGAAGGATGGCCCGGGCATTTGGCTGGAGCTGGAAGTGATAGTTTCTTGGTTAAAAGTGGGGAATTGATGAGTGTGATGGACTTAATTCTCTATTTTATTGGCAAGGAAAGTACCAGGGAAGTGCGACAGAAACATAGAATCATTTTGGTGGGAAGACACCTTTAGAATCACCAAATCCAACCACTAACCCCTGTCCCTCAGCACCACATCTCCATGGCTTTGAAACCCTCCAGGGATGGGGATTCTACCCCTGCCCTGGGCAGCCTGGGCCAGGCCTGGACAACCCTTTCAGGGAAGAAATTTTTCCTAATGTTCAACCTAAACCTCCCCTGGCTCAACTTGAGGCTGTTTCATCTTGTCCTGTCACTTGTTCTGTGGGAGCAGAGCCCGACCTCCCCTGGCTCCAACCTCCTGTAAGGGAGTTATGGAGAGCCAGAAGGTCTCTGCTAAGCCTCCTTTTCTCCAAACTGAACAAGCCCAGCTCCCTCAGCTGTTCCTCACCAGACTCCTGCTCCAGACCCTTCCCCAGCTCTGTTGCCCTTCTTTGGACAGGCTCCACAGCACCTCAATGTACATCTCGCCCTAAAAGAAGGCTGCAGGCAGTGCTGCCTCCTGTTATACTCAGAGGAAAATCTGGTTTACACATTCCCTATCATTTTAGGGTTAAAGTTGTAATGTCTTTTACTCCTGGGATCCTTTTTGCCTCTTGCCCCGTTACCAAGATGACCCCATACCCTTCAGCAAGTCTTGGGCCGATCATCAGAGCTACTTGTCTCTCCTAAACTTCCCTGTACACTCAGCAATCGCTGAAGCCTCGTGAAATGGGGGAAGAAAAACCAGAGTTGATTGTTTTGTGAGACATACTCATTGGTATTACCACAAACTGGTGGGTTCAGGGTGAATTACACACTGCTGAATAAGAGGATTGATGAGGGAGGGATAGTGCATGGAGAGAAAAAGAGAGAAAAAAGGAGGGAGGTGATGTTTATGTCTGTAAAGGTGTCTCCTGGGCATCACCAGAGTTGAAGACCTACTGTTTCCTTCCAGCTGTTTAGACTCGCTTGCAAATAAAGCCTAGTGGAGCTGTCAGGGGCTGTTGACAAATATATTATAACAGACTCTGCTTAAGTGAAAGTTACTTACAATTAATCCATCCCCACACGATACTCCTGTTTCCCTTCAGAAGAATGTGCCAGGAAGAGTACGTACAATCCTGACCACGTTCGGAGAACCTCCTCAAGGTAGAAATTTGCAAATAGGGCTACTGTAGTATGTAATGAGGAGCTGCAGGGCTTTCAATTATCCCACCGAGTCTGTCTCTTTGCAACTTGACTGACAGCTAATTATGCTGGTGCCATTTTTTTTTTTTTTTTTTTTTTTTTTTTTTTTTTTTTTTTTTTTTTTTTTTTTTTTTTTTGGCAGTGGAATTTAATCTCCCAGATGGAAAGCAAATCAATCTGCCCATCGCCGCAGCTGAGGCATACTTTGGCTCAACTTTAATTTATTCTCCTAAGCCTGAGAAGGCCGAGTGGTTTCAAGGTACGAAAATATCCGATTGCTTCCGTTAACCGGGCTGGTGAGAAAAAGGGTTGGAAGAGTTGGGATTTCGTAGGCTGCGCTGCGAAACGGTGTCGCTCCCTCCTTTGTATTAGGAAGCAGCGGTATCATCTCCCCTGGATTCCCGCTCGCGGAATCTGCCAAGGAAGAGGCATTTATCGGCGCTCCGCTCGTCATAATGGTTAAACATGAGGTGTGGAGGCATTAAGGCGGATTCGAGGGAGGAATGAACTAAATCTCGGAAGAACTCGACACAAAAAGGAATCGGTGGCAATTGCCAAGCGCTTTAGCCGGCGTGCAATCGCCCCGCTCCCGTCGGGTTTCGCGCCGGGGATATAAATCCAATCCTTCTACTTACCTGCGCTCTTCGCGCCTAGCAATTATGCTGCTCTCTCCGAGTTGCTGTTACAACTTGAGGTATTACCGTCCTCTCTAAAACCACTGTAGAGCAGAAGAGGTGACTAGTTGCTACAGAGCTGATCTTCAAGCACTCAGGCTCCCGCAGCTCCTGACAGTGCTATTTTTTTCAGGCTAGAAAACTTGATTTTTAGCTTGGATCAAGGGGAAGGGAGCTCAGAAAAACTTGGTGTTAATGAATGCTGGAAAATCAAAGCCTTATTTTTTTTTTCTGCAAACTTCTGGCTGTTTGGCTATCGCTGCTTCAGCCTGGGTGTGGTACCTGTGTTTTGTCTGTGTGGGGTTGTTTTCCCTTTTGGGGTCTTTTCTCTGAATTTACAATCTCTCAGGTCATTGGATGTACATACTCTGGGTTTTGGAGAGTTTACAAATAGAAAGATTCCCAATTTCCCTTTTTTACTGAAAAAAAAGCATTTCTAAAAGTGCTTTGCTCACACCTAACGAGGCCAATCCCAGTCTTTTGGCACTTGTACAAAGCCACAGACTTTTCCCTAACTCCTCCTTAGTACATTTGGAGGCTGAACGGTCACACGCTCTCCTATCTAGCTATTAATACCTATTTTGAAATATTTTTATATTATGCTTGTAATTCTGTCGATGCTGCTCCTTAGGAGCCCTTGAATGATACTTTATAGTTCTGATGAAATCTTGTACATGGCAACATGTGGTCACGACGAGTCTCTGGAGACCAGACGTTCTGATGCCGTCCCATCAGCACGTTCGTTGCGGTGCTGCACGGTGTCTTTCTGCAGTGGGATGGTTTAGAGAGAGAGGTCATTCAGTAGACTGTCAGAGTGCTAATTGATCTACTCTGTGGGAAGAATGATCAATACCTGGGGAAAATAGTGTGGGAGCAACTGAATCTGGTCTTGGGAAGTGACATTCTGTGTGGTTTGTCACACTCTGTGTCATTTACAGGTGCGAGCTGCGGGGATTGGTTTGAAAATGTACGTGTAACAAACACAAATCCAACATAATCTGGAAATGACCAGCTAAATGGAGCATTATGAGGAAACCCACCTCTCTCACCAGGTATCAGACCTCTCTTTGTCAAGTGCTGTAAAGTTTCAGCTTCTCCTAATGGCCAGAAAATGGGACCTCTTCCAGAGTGACCTTGCCAGCCGGGCTTTCCTCACCCAGGGGAGGAGGTCAGTGAAGTGTAAGGATGGACACCCCTGTCAGGGCAGGGATGTGGAGGACACAGTGAGGCCCTTGGACTCTCGAGATGGAAGCAACGGTTTGAACTCTGCACCCATGGGCAATGGGCACTGGCCATAAGGCAGGGGAGAGGGACGCAGTGGTCAGTTTCCAGATGGTTTAAAAATGATTCATCTAAAATTAGAATTAAAAAACATTCCATGATTTATTAATCTCAAACAATTAGAACAATTATTTGTTCTTAATTATCCTAGGAGTTTAAATGCTGATGATAAAACACACAGTGGAAGATCCAAGACAAACGCAAGGACTGCAGCACGATCTATGTGTCTGAAAGAGGGGAGGACAACGAGGTCTCCAGGCTGCAAACAGGGACCAGAATGAGGAAAGGTCCCACCACATTTTTGTACCTCCTATCAGGGCTGGTCCTTGCTTGGCCACCTTCCTCTGGAATTAATTGTGAAGCGTGGAGGGCTGAGGTCAATGGAATGTAAGCCGAGGCTGAAAGTCCAACGTGCCCCTCAGCCCTTTCACCAGCCAGAAGACACATCCATGTTATTGAGAGCAAATAATCTGCCCTTCCCAAACTGGTTTAGGGAAGTAAAGGTTACACAAAGGCGGTTGTTCATTGCTGCCATTTTTCAGGATTAAAAAAAAAAAAAAAGAATTTGGAAAACAAGGATCCAAAGAAGCAGATGAGCTACAGCATGATTATGAATTCTTCTTTTTTTTTAGGAGGGAAAAATAACTCCAAATTTGTATTTTTGCTGACATCCTCTCTGGGTCAACAGCTAATTGCAGCTGTAGCCCAGCCTGGCAACCTGACCGTGGATGGGACAATTCCACTGGCTCAACAGCCCGTGCAGGCTGACATCTTAGGATAAGGAAAGTTTTGGGAGGATGATGGGCTGTAAAATCTGAGGAGATTTCTAAAGTGACATGAATTGGGGCACCCGAGGGACAGTATTACAATGAATTTTCTACTGTGGAAAAAGTCAACTGACTAGAAACAGAAAAGTAGTGGAGAGCAGGATTTGAACCAGTGAGTTTAAAATGCTGTTGGCCACAAAACAATTTTAACCTTTGAAAGTATTGAAGCAGGTAAAGAGGGAGTGTCTGTTCTCACTGTTGTTTTCAGATAAGCTCCATAATGGACTTACCAATGAGAACAAGCAGTAAATAAAGGCACCTGGGTGTGATTTTTCCATACGTGGCCTTCCCAAACTGGGATTAATCTGTTTTGGTTTTGCAAATGGAGCTTTTCCGTGTAGCTGTAACAAGCAAAATGCTGTGGAAATTCCCACAGGTCACCAGGAATTTCTTCTGGTTTTCTTGTTACACGTGGAACCCAAAATGTTACTTTTCAGGTTCTTCAGTATCTGCCGTAATCCACTTGGGCTGCCCCATGTGGCCGCGTTCAAGGTGGTTCTGGGCTCTCTGACTGTCTTGGCAGAACCTGCTGGATGTCAGGACCTCAGAGCAGTGTTCTTCAGGCTGTGAGAGAGGTGGGTGACCATTGATGGACACACCAAAGTTTTTGGATGAGGAAGAAAAAGGAGGGTGCTCTGAGACTGGTACAGAAGGAGATAGTGATGCCCCCAGGAGACCAGCTTCTGTGCTGTGAAGGATTTTACACAAAATCTTGGTTCTGAGTGGAATGAGAGGCGAGGCTTTATCAAAGCTCTCAGGCTGGGCCCTGCCTGCCACGGGAAGCATTTCCCTTGTTCCAACCTGATAACTGGTTTTGGTCACACCAGGACACGGTGCTGAGAGCTCAGAATCTCACCAGGTGGGAGCTCTTCATAAATTTTTTATTTTTATTTTTTTTTGCAAAAGGCCCTGAACGGGAACAAAGCAACTGGCACATCCCCGGCAACCCCAAGGAAATCATCCAAGCTATTTATGGATCCAGTGGCAAAACAAGCAGCTGAGAGGTAAGGCCTGAAGATGCACATCCATGTGATGTGAATTACAATAGTTTGCTTTGGGATTTCCTTACTTGACAGACAAAAGCTGCCCTCCCAGCACAGTAAAACAGTGAAAAGACAGATTTATTATTAACTAACTGCCATGGGAGGCTGTGCTGTTAGCTACTCTGAAAATACATGTGGATGATCACTCTTTTTTTTGTTACTGACATTATCATTTTCATACTTTGGAAAAAAAAGAAAAAGAGACTTGATATATTGCAGTCTATTCTACAGTGCAGAGAGCCCAAGAGGCTCTGAGCTGTGCGTTCATTTTGATGTGCACATTCCTTCTGGGTTAAAAAAATCCCCTTCTCTGCTGAAAAAATTAGGGCCGTTTTTTTAACCAAGTGTTTCCTCAGGTACCTACCTGCTCCTTCAGGCTTTTTGTCTGTTTCTCAATCCTTTCACTGACACCTAGTGAAAGTTGGGGGAAGTGCAGGCTCGTTTTCCAACTGGAAGACTCGAGGCAGCTGCAGGAACACACATTTCACAGCTAAACGCTAAAGTGCTGGCTCTTCCTGTATTGCCTCTGGACCTTCTCTCTTCAAAGAATGTCAGATGCATTTTAGCAATTAAAATAATTTCCATTTGAGCCCCTGGTAGGGTCAAACAGCTTATGCATTAGAGGCACAAAATTCTTCTTTGCTCCTTTTGACTTTGGGTGTGCGTTTAGAATAATGTTGTTGTTTTAAATTCTGGGTTCTGTCGGTCAGTAGTCCACTTGAAAGGAGGTTGGAGCCACGTGGGGTCGGGCTCTTCTCCCAAGGAACAAGCGACAGGACAAGAGGAACCGGCTTCAAGTTGTGCCAGGGGAGGTTTAGGTTAAACAGTAGGAAAAAGTTTCTTCCTCAAAAGGGTTGTCGAGGCCTGGCCCAGGCTGCCCAGGGCAGGGGTGGAATCCCCATCCCTGGAGGGGTTTTCAAGCTGTGGAGTTGTGGTGCTGAGGGACAGGGGTTAGTGGTGCCCTGGCAGGGATGGGTTAATGATTGGACTTGATTTTAAATGTCTCTTCCAACCAAAATTTTTCTAAGGGTCTATCATTCTATACTGAGTCCTGAGCTTACCCAAGAGTCACTCAGATTTGGTCCACTCACTGCTCTGGATCAATCCAGAGTGGCTGTGAAACCCTCTTGCATCAGCAAATGAAGCTTTCAACAGAGATGGAAAGCATACACCTATGATCGAGAAAGGAGGCCCAGGACTTCAAAGGAAGAGCTGCTTCTTCAAAGTGAGCCTTCCCACGCACGTGCTTCTCAAAGTGCAACCTCTTCTTTCTCCAGGTACCAGGGGCTTCTGTGAAGGTTTAAGTTGGTATGGATTTCAGCTGTGCAGCTGATATGGCAACCAATGCAAACTGGGCTCAAAAATATCTGCAAAAAATACCAACTGGCATCAAACAGGCCAAGATGAAATGACTGGAACTAGTTCAAAAAACCCCTAGGCCTCACTTGATCTACGAGGCTCCAACCTCTCAAATTAAACAGTGAATTAAGTCAGAGGCTGAACAGGAGGACCCGAAGCAGCATCTGGGAAGACTGAAAACTGGGAAAGAGCCCCAGCGGTGAGCGTCACTGAGCACACCCCCAGCCAGCCAGCACAGGCAAGAGGTCCAGCAGCATCTCCACCCAGCTTTCCAGGCCCGTGATGTTTGATCACCTCCCGCACAGCTGACTTTTCAGAATTTAGAAAACAAAGGCTTAAGGGGAAAAATTAATTCAAGTACAACCCAACAGTTCAAACATTTTACTAAATCGATTCACACAATTTCAAAATTGTAAATATAATTAAGGACAACAGGGTTTCTGTAAATTTGTTTTTTCTTCCAGATTTATCATTAAGACAATAAAACAAACACAAATTAGGTTTATAGCATCTGTGGTTTTTTTAAAAAAAAACAAACCAAAGGAAAGGAACGCCACTCGATGGATTGATAAAGCACCACGACACAGTTACAAAATAGGGTCGGCCTGTTTCTTTCACAAGTAAAAGACTACATACTCCTAACAGCTTTCTGCTCCAATTCATACTTCATTAAAATAAAACTATAAAATCTCCTAGATTACACTAAATTCAGATGCTGCCTGCTTTGCAGTGCATTAACAGCAGGAATGCCAACTACCAGTGCCAACAGAAAACAGTTTCAGAAAGTCAAAACAAAACCAACAAAACCCCCAAACAAAACAAACGAAAGGAAACAACAACAACAAAAAAACACCTTTATTTCCCCTAGATGAGCAAAATTTTAAAATAAGGGATGCTCTGCTTCACAAGGAGTTAAGGATTTGGGGAGGACGATGGGTAGAAGAGGGGGCTGGTACTGTCGCTTTCTAGGCTTAGTTGGCATCTAGTTTGGCCATTTCCTGCACGTATATCCCTATACTCTCGCTGTCGAAGAGCACGAAGTACACCGTCTTGATTGAAGAGGACATCGTTGACACGAAATAGCTGGAGATGGCTTTCAGGATCAGCTGAGCAGCCGTTTGCTTTGGGAAGCCGTTTCTAGAAGACACACACACACAAAAAAAAAAAAAATCGAGACTTGCTGAACAAGCTTTTGGTGGTGTAACCTCACAGGGAAGGCTCCGGCTCTTTGCAGCACGATCCAGAGAGCTACACAGCCAGGGTTTACCCTCTGAATGAGAAGCTACAAACTTGTTTGTTTATTTAAAATGTTCAAAGAGAAAAAAAGCATTCCCAAATACAGAGTCCACGCACGTTCATGGGTTGAATCTGACAATGTCTGGTGGGTCAATTGTTCTCATTTAAAAGCCAAGTAAAACCAAGAGCCTGAAGTGCTGAGGAAAAAGCAGGAGATACATTAAGAGCTGGAGTCAAACTTGTCCTGAAAGCAAACCAGCCTTTAAAGAAACCCAAAAAGGGACAGAGAACTTGATGTAGAAAATGAAGCATGAAAAAACAAAAAGTACAACATGTATTTAGCATGATTGTTGGTTAATAATACAGCACAAGATTTTACAAGTTGTTGTAGAGCCCTGCTGCAGACTGGAAAGGAAGAGTGAGTGAGTTCTAGGGGTTTGCAAGTGAGGAACACCACCAGAAGCACCCGTAGCAGCTCAGATGTGGTGGGAAAGAGAAGCAGGCGGAGTGATGGTGAGCAAGGATCATGGGGAGACTTTCCTGGGCTCAGAAAGCCCAAGCAGCTCTGCCAGGCCTCAGGACACGCTTAAGAGACTCGATGGCTTTTCTAAGCCAACCTCAGCAATGCTTCCAACACTTCTTACACCTTTTTCAAGGACAGGCTGGTTCAATGTAACTACAGTCCTAAGAAAAATAGGAGAGATTTGAAAACCAACAGCCTTTCTACTCCTCTAGCAATGCCTAAAGAGGCTCCTGCTTCCTTCTCCGGGGGAAGCCACAGACAGGACAAACCTTCCTGCTTTCTCAGATGACAAAACTGTGCATGGCTGAATTTGAGAACTCATTGTCTGGCCTAGGAACCCTTCTTCCAAGCTTTTTCACATATTTACCTAGCAGCCCTTGGCCCAAAGTCTCATCTGATTTTAAAACAGGTCAAGCACAAGTAGAACGGGCTGAACAAAGCTGTGACCTGAACTGTGAGTTTCATAGGTCACGGCAAACTCCTCAGATTACACCTGGTAACTACTCTGAAGGTGGCCCGAGCTTTGCTGCTTTACTCACGAAGCACCACTACCCAGCCGGGCTCCGGTTCCTCCGCAGCACTCCCCGAGCCACAGTGAAGCGCGTTGGAGAGATCGCTTGGAAGGGGCTGGGACACAATCACCCTGTTATGAGTAGGACCCAAACAAAATTTGACAGAGCCCGTTGAACATCACCCAGTTCACTTACAGGTGTAGGATGGTCAATACCCCTGTTCCACCCTGTGTACTATCAATACCACTAAGAATTTCCACATCACTCAGAATTTCCTCGGCAATTCCAAGAAGCCGGGCTAAATTCACCTCTGGCACTACCAGGTGTAACATCACTGAGCAATCACTCCCTCGAGCACCAAACTCTGGCACCATGCCCCCGTCACGCTCTCCCTCTTGCCACACAAACGGAGAAAGGCGACAGCCGGTGCCGGGACCCGCTCGCGGCACGGCAGAGGACACCGGGCACAGCAGTTCTGTGCTCGGGCCGCCTCTCCTGCCGTAGTTTACGCGCTGCCTGAGGAAAACGCTTGTGAATGTTTCAAAAATGATGGCATGAAATAGTTCATGTTGTGTCTTTTCTTTTCTGAAAATGCCCTTTTTTTTCTTTTACTGAAGAATTCAAAAAAAAAATAAATTGAAAAAACCTTGTGAGGAAACCTTGTACTTTTGCAAGGCCAAACGAGCTGGTCAGGGAGAACCGGCTGTGGCAAGTTAATCAACTGAGAGCACAGTTTTGACACAGAAGCTACTTCCGACGTCTATAAAGACAAAAAGACACGGACTCTGCACATCTCCACATCCCCTCACTCGCTAGCTACTTATATTGAGCAGACCTTTGAGGAATTTTGTTCCTGAGTGGGAACTGCTCGGGGCCAGCATCCAAATCAGGGTATACACCGCTCCTGGGTTGCTCACAGGGACTCTGAAGTCACAAAACTTTCGCTTGAGTGGTGTTTGCAGTGAGGTGGTCACGACAGGGCAGATGAGAGACCAGCAGCCTGGTCAAAGGGAGGCACATACACTGGGAAGTCAATTAAAGTAAATTGCTTAGAACCACTCTCCCAAAAGAAAGGAAAGAGATGGAGTAGAAAACTCAGAAGAAAGGTGCTGACCCAACGGCCACGTGTGGGCTGCAAGAAACAGAAGCCTCTTGCGTTGACCTGCTGCTCTGAGCTCAATTCTCGTGAGGAGGCAATTTGAGGCTTTAGCCTCTTGTGTCAATTCAGATCAAAGTCAGAGCCTCCAGACGAAATCTCTGCTCCGAGGCTGATTTGATGTTCAATCCCTAACTCTCCTTTCCCTGTTCTCCTGCTGGCCCTACCAGACTGAACTCCAGGCTACCTCTGTACAGCACCCAACTTGGGCTTTCCCCAGGCCGGCTGTAGCTGAGCATCTGGCTCGCTGAACGCTACGAGTCTGCTATTTTATTTCCCCCCGTGATTTATTTGAACTGCCCTGGTGTAATCCTGTTCCTCAACTATAAAAGAGAATGAAACTGTTTATGTGGGTTTATTGGGTGATGTCTGCTTGACAGATGTCTGTACTGGAACAGCTGCACTCATGTGGTGTCTTTGGCTGTTGACTGTCTTTACAAGCTTTGCTTTGCTTTTTTCTTTTTTTTTTAACGCTTCTGACTTCATAAAAACAAGTGAAGAGTATTGTCAGAGTGTATTATGTTCTCTCCCGAATTAATGGATGCTTGAATATCTCTAATTAAGAGAAAGAGGGGAAAATACACAACCTCATCTGTTTCTCAAGGCCTGTTGATCCCTCTCCATCTTTTAAAAGCACCACTTCAACTGGCTCGAGTGAGAACGACATGCACACGCCGAGCTGAGAACTTTGCCACAGATCGTGCCTGTCAGTAACCAGACTTCGTAACAGACTGTGAATCTCAGGATGATCCAGGGTTTCCTCATCTTCCAACACCAATCAACTACTTTGCAACGAGGGCTGAGGGTTGGGAATGGTTCTTTCCTGGGAGCTATCCAGAAAGGAAAGGGCTCTGTGGAAGATACTTGACATAGTTTCTCTTTTACATAACCAAGTCCACAGTCACTCCACAGTCCGTGGAGGAAACAGCTTCTCCCAAGGAGTAATTCCCACCTTCTCTTTGTACGGACTCGCCTGTGACCTGACAGCTAATTCAACATGTTGGGATGAACCCTCCGCTCTATTTCTCTACCGCTTGCACATGTTATCTCCTTAAAATGATACCCTTGCTAATAAACCTCCTTTGGAGCTTTGTCTGATGCAAGTCACTCGCATTTGTTATCCTAGCAAAGCTTCTCTTTCTTTATTGTCATTCCCCCAAAAGCTCAAGTAGTGCTGCCTGCCCCAATCCAGGGGATGGGCAGGAATTAATCCAGTGTTGCAACGCGACAGAATGGGAAGAATATTCCTGCTGGTCACCAGCCAACCGATGATTTTCACGGCAAATTCAAAAGGGGCAGCTCTTCAGGGTTAAATACACAACTGTGTAATTCAGCCTAGAGTGGGTCCTTCATCTTCCCATTGAGCCCCCCCATCAGGGGCCAAGGGCTCCAAAGCTCCCTCCACACCCCAAACCCAGGAGCCTCACATTAAGAATAGTCCATATTCAGACTCTTAAGAACGTGATCCAACTTCCAAAGGCCCTGAGCATCCTGTACAAAGCCAGAGCACCTTAACTTTAACCTTCAGCTTTCAAAGACCTTGGCAAAGGCTTTTAAGACCTTTTTTTTTTTTCCTCCATGATGTAAACTGCACGGAATTCAGCTTATGGATTCTGGGTGAAAGCTTGAAGTGACTCTTCAGATTCTGAGAATCAAAGCACTTCAGGTTTGCTGCTTAAAAGAACACGAAGCCCATGTCTTCTGGCCATCCTAAGATGTCTATTGGACTAAGTTTAATTATGCACTAAAAGTAGGTGAAATAACCCCCTTTTCTTCACGTTCTCCCCCACGTCCTTATTTCATATGAACAAATTGACAGTCTGAACAGAAGTCTTTTAATATCCACTTCAAAAGTTTGGTTTGTGCTCTTTAACCTCTTTGCACCCTTTTCTATTGGGCAGGGACCACGACACGACCTGCCAAAGCTGGACCAGTATTGAGGGGAATGCTGCAGGCTCCAGGCGCAGCCTGAACAAACCTGGAAGAAACTTTTCACTCAGGAACCCGATTTAAATGCAGAAGAATGAAGCCAGGATTGTATCAACAGGGTTTGGACATGAGAAGGAATCGGAAGGTAGGAAACAGCACTTAGAAAACGTGACCTATTTGGCACAGGCTTTGTGTTACCGGCCTTACCTGCCACTGCCAATGGAAGGAAACGCGATTGATTTCAGCTTCTTTTCATCAGCCAGAGCCAAGCAGTTCTTCACCGTCTTTTCCAGCAGCTCCTCACATTTGTCTGAGCCCCAGCCTGGGCTGTTACAGTGGATCACAAATTTCGCAGGTAACCCATGGCCGGCACTGACAACAGCTAGTAAGAAATGAAAGTGAAAGGTAAATTCACAGATTCATAGAATGGTTGAGTTTGGAAGGGACCTTCAAGATCATCTCGTTCCACAGGCAGGGCCACCCCCCACTAGACCAGGTTGCTCAAGGCCCCATCCAGCCTGGCCTTGAACACCTCCAGGGAGGGGGCACCCACAGCCTCCCTGGGCAACCTGTGCCAGGGTCTCACCACCCTCACTGGGAAGAATTTCTTCCTGACATCCAGTCTAAACCTCCCCTCTGCCAGCTTGAAACCATCACCCCTTGTCCTATCACTACAAGCCCTTGCAAACAGCCCCTCCCCAGCTTTCCTGTAGCCCCTTTCAGATCCTGGAGGCTGCTAGGTCTCTCCAGAGCCTCCTCTTCTCCAGGCTGAACAGCCCCAACTCCCTCAGCCTGTCATCCTAGCAGAGCTGCTCCAGCCCTCCCATCATCCTCGTGGCCTTCTCTGGACCCGTTCCAACAGTTCAACGTCTTTCTTGTGTTGGGGGCTCCAGAATTGTACCCAGGGCTCCGGGTGGGGTCTCACGAGAGCAGAGCGGAGGGGGAGAATCCCCTCCCTTGACCTACTGGTCACACTTCTTTTGATGCAGCCCAGGATGCAGTTGGCCTTCTGGGCTGCAAGTGAACGTTGCCGGCTCACATTTGGGTTTTCATTGACTGACACCCCCAAGTCCTTCTCCTCCAGACTGCTTCCAATCCATTCTCCACCCAGGCTGTCCTGCTTTCTTTTCCTTGGGATTAAAAAGGTGCATATGTGATTAAAACCACAAACCACCGCAGACATTCCTTCAGCCCCCGTGACTGTTTTAGATTACAAACCCCACTGCCTTAAAACACAACAATGTGATTACAGAGACGTTGTATTTTCCATTCCCCGCTGCACTGGGTTGTGGTCATTTATAAATCATCGCTGCAATCGAGCTTATTTGAGAGAACAAGAACGCATGGCTGACATCAAAGGAAATGCATTTATATTGGGGATTGTGCAAACTTGTGTAAGGAAAAAGGCAGTAACCTGTTGGAACATAAACCCTTTTGAGGGGGGATCTTGCTTTGGTTCAATTTATTAAATTCCAGGACTCTGGATGATGGCACAGAGTTACAACTTGTGTGACCTTCAGCTACTCCTCCTACATATATTAGGAAATGGGCTTAAGTTGTACCAGGGGAGGTTTAGGTTGGATATTAGGAAAAATTTTTTTACTGAGAGAGCGGTGAGGCCTTGGAACAGGCTGCCAGGGAAGGGGTGGAATTGCCATCCCTGGAGGCGTTCAAAAAACCGTGTGGATGTGGTGCTCCAGGACGTGGTTTAGGGGTCATAAGAATGTCTAGTAGACCATTGGACTTGATGATCTTGAAGGTCATTTCCAACCTTAATGATTCTGTATGGTTTGGGAGCTCACTTATGATCACACCAGATCAGTTCAGAGCCATCAGAGCTCTGCAAACAGGTAAGGAAGAGAATTCAGATTTTTGTTTCATTTCCATCTTTGTTTGTAAGTAAACGTAGAAAAAAAAAAAAAAAAGAGACAATTTGTGTGGTTAAGTCTTTGGGCCTGGTGTTATCTGAACTATTTTGGTCACCCAAGACCACTTCTACAATTCTGCTTTTAGTTTCCCTTTTTCCTCATGTTCTTGACAGATGGTTGGACAAAATGCATTGATAGATTTACAATGTTTGATTTACACTGTTTACACTTCTAACAGGCAAGGTCTTGTATGTACAAAGAAACGGAGAATTTTTATCGTGCTAATCGTATATTATCGTCCCCGTGGACGTGTGGGGACTGTGAGGATGCAGCAGAACCTGCCTACAAACTGCTGACAGTCCGGGAATCTCCAGCTGAGAGGCTTCTCAGCAGGAGAACACATTTTGGGTTCACCACTTCCCATCACAGAGCCACAACAGGCTGTGCTCTGCCTGCCAGAGCCCAGGGTGAGAGGATCGCTGCCTCTTCTGAGCTCACAGGCCGGTGGTTACAATTAAAAACTTGGAACTTCGGTTTGTTAAAAAAAAAAAATTTAAAAAAAAAAAAAAAGAGAGGGAAGAAAACCACCCTAAATCCCAAGCTGAGGGAATAAAAACACCGAGTTGAAATCTCACAAGAGCATCCACTGAAGTGTCACCACGAGTCAGCCCCCAGCACGCACACTTCGGGATATAATCATAAGCAGCCACAAAAGTGTAGGTAGAAAGTGGCAGCTTACGCCTTCAAAAGCAATAATAAAAATACCAATCATTATTATGATTTTTTAAATAATATCAGGTTCGTAAAGGTGCTTAGAGGCCAGAAAACATCTACTCCATTCTGGAATGTTTATGAGGGATTTTCTTATTGAAGTATAGTAGGAATAACTCTTGGAGCACAATCATCACATATGGATACTATCCTGTAGCTGCTGCAGGAAAAAGGAAATCCTTTGCCATCTGGCACTCTGACCTGAGCAGAAGAGCACAGTCTGAAGGCCAATGGAAGCACGAGCGTTTATGTTCTTGGGAGTTTGTAGATTCTTAACATGTTGAATCGCCTCAGTGTCAGGCAACGCTAATTTGTCATAATGTGCAACTAAAATGTTGGCAGATTCAGAATATATCATAAATCGCCCCTCCCTCAGAAAAAAATCTATTAAAAGCAGCTGACACCCCTCTAGTCGGATGTGAAGTGTGGATAACATCTTCATCCTGAAAGAGCAAAATACTCTATTGACATACATCACCGACTTTACAATTTCTCAGGGAGTGTTTTCTAGGAGAGTCATTAATTAACTCATTAGGATTCTGCTGAGGACAAGTGTTAATTACCAAGAGCAGTTGGGCCTTACTCCAAATGCAAACGCTCTGACAGGAGATGTAAGTTATGCTTCTGCTGTAGAAACACAGAGAGAGAGAACCGTGGACTCGTTCTGTAAGGTAAAGATCCGGGGTCTTGGTACGTTAAAGGGTGACCCAGAAAACTGAGAAATCTGAAATCTGCACCTCTCTATGATGGAGAAGTTGATGGGTATCAGTTCTTCCCTACAGAGTCCTCCAACAAGCCCCTAAGAGCCAGTTTCTCCCAGTGCGGTGCAGAGGTCCCCAGGAGGTAAAAGTGCCAAGCAGCCCTCAGATCCGGCTGAGAAAAAAAAAAAAAATCCTCTCTCTCCAATTTGCAACCTATTTGTGAGCAGTTTGGGCTGGGCTGCTAAGGAATACCATAAGCAAAACAAATCCAAAAAGGAATTAATTAATTCTACATATTTTTGCAGAACAAGAATTCCAAGAAAAACTCATTAAAAATTTTCAAAAGCAAGAGAGGAAAAAAAAAAAGAACAAAAAAAAAAGTCTTAACCACCAGAAGTAAACAGTTGTAATTTTTCCTGTCAGAGCTGAAGTCTTATATCTCCCCTTCAGCTTTAGTTAGAATTCGTTTACAAAACTGCACACGCTGTATTTATTTTTATAGCATAAACACAGATGGCAGAATCGGCCTTCTATATGAACAACATGGATCAGCAGTTTCCCAGATGGTGTAAAATTCTATCTCGCCATTACCAAACTTTATTACTCAGAGAGTAGATTTTTCTCCGATATTACATAAATTTTTGATAACTAGGCATCAAAAAGCCGTAAGCTTTTATAGTGATGATTTTGGCACTGATTAAACAAAGGACCCGAGCAGATGCTTAACTTTAGGCGCAGTGAAATTCAGCAGTATTTCAGCAAAGCAGATGTTGAACAGAGTTGAGCTCAACTGGTGTGAAAAAAAAAGCAGCATCTCATTAATTGCTTTTCTGAAACTGTGCAACAGTCACCGTGGAGACACGTCCCTGTGCCCGGCCTCCCGTTACTGGTAACATCACATCAGCGACCCATCTGCCAGCTGCTTTGCTAAAGATGCAACGTGTGTGTTTTCAACTTTGGAGAACACAAATAACGATGGAACCCGTAAAAGTTGTCAGCGGACGGCAGGAACCCCGGCGGCGCGCCGGTGCCGGCGCCCGCGGGGGGTTTTGCGTCCCGGTTCGCGACGCGCAGGAGCTCACCTCCAGCTATGTCCAACGGCCCGTTCTTTTTGCGAAGCTCAATGACAGCTTCCACAAACTCCTTGCCGCCTTTCTTTTCCAAAGTGCTTCCTGAACAGAGAATCGTTATTTTACTCCTCCGATCCCAGGTTTCCACAGCAAACATGTGACTTGTCGTTATTTTTTTTTCATTACATCACTCTACGAGTTTTTCTGCCCAAACGTTATTTTTTTGGGGGACTGCAAAGTAAGATCTAAACCTTTTGGGACTTCAGAATTAGCTAGTCATTAAAAACAACAACAATAAAAGAAAGAAAAAAAAAACAAACCAAAAAAGACAACCCTAACAACCCCAAAACCTGACACCGGTATCCCTCGCCACCGTTCGCAGCCTCCGACTATCCGTGTCAAAACATCTGACACGACATCCCTACCTCCTTCCTTAGCATGAGCACCTGCCAGGGTGAAACGGTCCAGAAGAACGTGCTAGCTCGAGAGCGGTCGAAGGTTCAGCATTCCTTCCCCTAAAGGTTCATTTCCCCTCTCTCTTACAAATCGTTTTAAAGAGCCATTTGCCACAATAAGAATTTGAAACTCACCTGATCTTGGTCCCTGACCCCAACAGGTGGCACCAGGAATGAAACAGTCTCGTGAGTGCAGCGGGCTGCTTTACTTGGTACCTGCCCAGCTTGTTGAGCCACCTTTAACCAAGAGGAAGAGCCTCAGAAATAAGGAGAATCTCTAAGGAACATTTTCCTCCAATGAACTTCTCTAACTACGACTAAGGAGCTGGACAAGGTCATTCTGGGAGGAGAAGAGCTGTGCGGGGTTTCAGGGCAACCAAAAGGTATGCTCTTTACAAAGGCAGTCCATCACTAAATGGTTTAGATCTTATTTTGCAGCTCTAGTTTTAAATATTAATATATATATACATATATAAAAATAAAACAACAGCCCGAGAAAACATTTTCCTGACTACATAAGCATCATCCCACTGAACTTTGCACTCTGCGTATTAATTATAAAGGTAGATAAGTAAAAAGCAGTGACATCACAAAGGCTCTGATTTGAGATATTACTTTGAAAACTGATTGCCAAAAACTCAGAACTAGGATCTCTAAAGATCTAGACATTTATCTGGTGAAACCCCTTAACTTTCACTGACGAAGAAAGAAAAAAACCGCGTTTTCTGATGGAAGTGCACATACTATATGCTCGAGGAAGCAGAGCCCCTCCTCCAAGATTCACTTTTTGAAACAGAATTATAGCTGTAAGAACCAAGAGGACTGCAAGATGCTTGTGTTTTGACACCATTGCTAAATTTCTTCCCAAATGCAGGTTAAAAGTTGAAAACAACGATGCGGTGGTTTGTTCATTCAAAAACCGACACTGTGACCCTGCCTCTATTGGCAGTTTATTGCTTTTGAGGTACAAAAGCTGAGGACAATTCAAAAATGTAGGCTTTTTCCACAACCAATTCAGAAGGAGGGTTTGCCAAATGCTGGATTGCAAGGTCAGACCGTGTAGGTCAGAGTGTAATTTGCTCTTTCTGCTCATTTAAGCTTTTTTATAGAAATACTTCAGGGTCTAAATTTATTCAGACAAACTCCTCACTAAGAATTTTCTGAAACTCAAAGTTACCTATCCCTGTGGATCTTAAAGATCATCTTGTTCCAACCCCTCTGCCACGGGCAGGGACGCCTCCCACTAGAGCAGGTTGCTCAAAGCCCCATCCGAGCTGGCTTTGAACATTTCCACGGATGGAGCACCCGCACGCGCTGCCCTCCAACGGCAGCGACGCACCAGCCGGCACGAGACGCCGTGTCCTTTGCTGAACCAGCCGTGGCTGACACCGGGGTCTTATAAAAATCTCTCTGATGGAGAAGGATGGGGAGGGAGAGAAGCAGCCCTTCCATTCTGGTTACATTCCTCTTGGATGTATTTCCATAGCGGTCCTATTTACATTTGTATTATATTATACGAATAATTATATTCCCCTCGAGTCCATGAACTCAGACCAGTCCTAAAACCCATGACATTCCTAATCCTTAATTTCTCTTGTTTCAAGGGGAAACATAATTAAGCCTTGTGCAGAACTTAGGAACAGCAAAGATCTAGTAAGTAGGTCATTTCTTTGCCATTGCAAAGCTGTTGTACATTTAATGGAATTTAGCCTAGTTTGGTTTAATTCAATCCAGAAGGATCAGCTTTTTCCCCTTCTACTGGGAATTAATTTATAATTAAAAGCAATGAGCAACCCCGTCAGTTTATTTTACCGAGCTCTTGTCTTGCAGATCTAGCACAAAGAAAGTAATATTTGGTACGAATCAGCGAGGTTTTCTGCATTTATTCCTCGATTATATTCTTCTTCTGATTAATGGGGAGGGTTTATACAGAAATTACATTTCTGCCCTATGTTGTAAATTAGCTTCATCTGAGAAAGGACATACTGGATTTAACCATTTTCCACTACATTGGCAAGTTTCTCGATGGAAGTCTTGCTTCACAGCTTCAAGGTTAGTAGCTTATTTGCTCACAGGCATAAATATGTGTCACTCCCATGAGAAGAAGATCATTATCTCATGCTTTCCAAGCAGGCATTGGTATCAGTGTTGAAAACAGCGTTAGCAGAAATTTAGGCTCTAAAATTCTCAGGATAAGCCCCCGGTACATTTAAATTGTTAGGGAAAAATAAAAAAATAAAAACCAAAAAAAAAAACCAACCAAAAATTAAAAATAAAATGTAAAAAAAAATTCAGCTGGGTAAAAGTTAATCATCGGAAGCTAAGCATTTGTGCACTTCTATTCTTTCTTACAGCAGTCAGAGGCAACAGGAACCTACGCTAAGGAACGAGCGGTGCGGCTTCGAGAGACAATTTTCTTTGTGGGGTAGCAAAGCGTTTCTTTGTCAAAGGGTTGGAGATGAGCACGTCAGCTAAATGGCTCTGACAAGACTTTAGAAGCGTATTCTTCAGATACAAGGTACGTGACACTTGTTTTAATGTCTCTGTGTAACTTTTAGCCAAGTTACGGCTCTTCCTGCCCAGCAGCCTAGAGAGCGCTACGCTCGCCCGTGCGTTATTCCAGGTAACCCATCCGCGTAGCGACGATGGGCTTAAGGTGAGCTGTGGAACGCAGGGTGGGAGCACGGGGCTTTTTTTAAGCGTGGTGGGTCATCACCCTTACCAGCAACTTACAGAAATCAGCCCACATTCTGATCTGCCTTCTCAAATTACCGAGGCAGGTCGGTTAAGCACAGCTCCCCTTTTAAAAAACCCTTCAAAATGCTGTGTGCAGAGAGGGCGATCACCAAGAGGTACTCAGGGGACACTTAAGGCACGGAATTAAGAGGTCCGTCACGTATGCTCTCACGCCTCCTCTCATCGGTGTAGCTTAAACGACCGACCGCCTGAAAAACGGACGTCGGGTCGCTAGTTGTGCGCTTGTGGGCGCGAGGACCGGCGAGCAGCCCTACGAAGGTCATCGGTCCTTAAGGTAAAATACGAAAAAACTAAGAGTTCAGCAAATACAGACAGGCCAGGTCCAGCCCGTCGGATGCGAATGTCCGAAACGTGGCGCGAAGAGGGTGTGCTGGAGCTGGGGAGAAATCTAAAGACTAAGACTCACACCCCATTCAAGACAGGCATTTAACATGTCGAGCAATCAATGGGGTCATTCATTTTCCTTGGTCACAGGCCTGCATCGAACGGGCCGGTCCCGCCCTTCAAATTTTGGCGGTGCCTTCTCTCGTTACTTCCGCAAGTCCGCTCGGGCGATCGAAATCGAGAGAGCCTACTGAGTTTGCTGCCTTTCTTTTGCTTCTCGGTCAGGACTGCTGGAAGTGAGAAATGAATGCAAATCTGCGTAGCTACACCAAGCTTGTGGCTGCTGATCGACCATGCACACACATACAAACTCCGCAGCACTGAACTTGCCATTACCTACTTCACCACCGGTGTAGAAGTCAGAGTTTGTCGGGTGAACGACAGCATCACTGTCGATCGTGGCAATGTCAGCCTGTACAACTTGCAACTACAACAGGTAAACAGATGGATATCAACCACGTTGGACAGAGACCCAGCACAGGCTCTACATTTACACAGGTACCAACGTCCATATTTTCCTACCTTTCCATCTCCAAACCTTGCGCCAAAGGAGTAGGCTGAGTTGTGTGTGCAGGTGTGTGTAGAGAAAGGGGTGTAGGGAACAGGAGGAATATTCAATATGACATGATCAAATAAATGTTAAAATGACAAGTCAGAGCAATCACATGAGATCATTTCCAAAGTTTTTAAAGCAGCTAATACCCCATTTCACTTTGTAGAAACCTAGAACAACCAGTTCCCCACAGAGCATGACACTAAAATATGGAATCTGTTTAAAAAAAAAAAAAAAAAAAAAGAAATTCAGGATCATCAAGCCAAACAAAATAATTAGTTTCTCCATTTTGTCAGCACCAATAAGCTGACGGGCACTAACGTTCATACGGACAAGTCATTGCTTTGGATCTAAAACCACCGGTCTCCTTCTATGGAGGAAGCTGTATTTGCAGATAGTTACACGGAATTTGCTTTAAAAAATATAAATGATTGGCCTCACATTTTAAAGGGAAGACAGATTTTCTATCTCTGTTTGGAATGGCTGAGACACTTGTAAAAAGAGACATATTTCTGACAAAAGGCTGATTTCAAAATTAGCCTTCTTGTTTCTTTATTCTGACAAATGACACGTGTACATTCCCACAGGAAATGCAGCAGCAGAAGAATTATGGGTTGTGTTCCATGAAGGAGATTTGGAAAACAAGCCAGCAGCAGGTGTAATCAACTAAGAAGGGAATGCAGCACGTAAGGCACAAAAGTTAATTTTACTTCTGTTGAAGAACAGGCTGCTGTTCAAGAAGGAGTTTTCCATTTTTTTTCTCACTCCAGAACAAGGTAGAAGCTTTCAAAGCAACACACCATCTCTGAGCGTAGCCACAAGTTGGTGTCACACCAGGATTTGTTTCCAGCTGACTGTGAAAGCGAGAAAGCGCAACTGAAGCGTAACGGAAACAAATTATTTGACTGAATCAAACAGGAAATCAAGGTAGGAAAGATTTGGGAACGGTTAATTATTTAATCATTCCTCTTTAAAAGTTTTATGCCTAGTCTGGCTATCAGAAAAACCACCCGAGATTGCAGTTAGAATGGAGAAACTGCTTATTTTGAAAGCAACCTGACAAAAAAGTATTTTAGTCCTCAAAGTATCCAAATAAGAAACCCCCCAAAATAGCTAACAGTCACATATGATCATTATGGAAAAGAATTTAAAGGATTTCTTTCAACTGAAGTCAACTTGAAGATTAGCAAGAGCCGCAAGGATTCGGATTTGGCGAAAAAGTCTTTGGAATACAGTTCTTCAACAAAACCAGAACCGGCAAGATTTGAATTTCTGCTCTTTAGGAAATGCCTGAAGCCCTAGCGAGTAAATTCTGGGTTCCATAATTTCCATGTGACCGTTAGTTGTGTCAACCCATGCCCCATTTACCTAGGTCATCTTTAAGGTCAATGTCAGCATTGGTAGGATTGATAATGGCCTCCACCTCGAAGCCGGCTAAATTACTGATTTCACTGTGAATAAGGTTCAGCTGAAAAGAAAAGCATGAGGTGGGAAATAACAGGACAGCTGGGAAATCACAGAGAAGCTGCAGAAAAGTGAGCTTTGCAACACAGATGGAGATAGCATCACTGCAAACAAATATGCAAAATAAAAGGCAGGTCATAAAGGAGGGTCATTATCCCCCCCAAAAATAATAATATTCAAACACAAGACTCAAACAGCGTTGTTCACACAGGGAGGACACGAATGTAACAACTAAGGAGCTCTGTTGGGCCTTTACGCCGACTGCTATTTGGGATTCTTAGTTTGGATCCTTAGTTTGGCATTTTAAGGTGTTTGTTTTTCCTCACAGTAGAATCATGGAATGGTTTAGGTTGAAAGGGACCTCCTAAGGTCATCTAGTCCAACCCCCCTGCAGGGAGCAGGGACATCCTCAACCAGAGCAGGTTGCTCAGAGCCTTGTTGAGCCTCACCTGGAATATCTCCAGGGATGGGGCCTCAACTACCTCCCTGGGCAACCTGTTCCAGTGTTTCACTGCCCTCATGGGAAAGATCTTCTTCCTAATATCCAATCTAAATCTGCCCTTCTCTAGTTTAGAACCATCGCCCCTCATCCTGTCACTCCAGGCCTTTGGGAACAGCCCCTCTCCAGCCTTCCTGGAGCCCCTTCAGGTACTGGAAGGTCGCTATTAGGTTACCCCAGAGCCTTCTCTTCTCCAGGCTGAACAACCCCAGCTCCCTCAGCCTGTCTTTGTAGCAGAGGCGTTCCAACCCCCTAATCATTTTTGTGGCCTCCTCTAGACTCATTCTATCAGGTCCATGTCCTTCTCATACTGAGGGCTCCAGAGCTGGACACAGAGCTCCAGGTGAGGTCTGACCAGAGCAGAGTAGAGGGGCAGAATCACCTCTCTCACTCTGCTGGCCACGCTGCCAGCCCAGGATGGATTTGCCTTCTGGGCTGCCAGCGCACGCTGGCTGCTCAGGTCCAGCTTCTCACCTACCAGCACCCCCAAGTCCTTTTCCCCAGGGCCGCCTTCTATCACCTCATCCCCCAGCCTGCATTGATGATGTGGATTGCTCTGATCCAGGGGCAGGACCCTGCACTTGGTCTTGTTGAACCTCATGAAGTTCAGCTGGGCCCACCTCTCCAGCTTGTCCAGGTCAAAAGAAGGACACCCTCATCATTTCTTAGGCATCAATTACAGGAATGTGCCGTGATCGCTTGGCACTGACTGGAGAAAAGTTGCTGCTCCTCCATCTTTAAGCCATCAGATAGGAGCACATCTCTGAGAACGCAGCCGCTTGCCTCCAGAGATCCCTCCACCCTCACAGGGGGATGTGGTGCTTTTTCCTTCCCTATTAGTGGTCCCCACATCCCGTATCGTGGGATTTCCACATTTTTTTTGTGAACGGCTGGCGATGTACTGGAAGCAGGCCCTGCTATGTGCTTATTGCTTCTAGGCTTTATTTCCTTTTGTCAGCTATGAAAATAGAGATTTTTAACCCCACTCCTTAATGCCCATTAACTCCTCTCCTTAATGCCCATGGATTTCAAGCCTTAATTGTTACAAAATCAGAAGGATTTCTCACGGGCACACAGTAAACTGAGGTATCTGGAGATTAACCTCCCAGCCACACTACGTGCTCTTAAAAGACTAAAAAGAATTAATGAAATATCAGGAAGGGCAGATTTCAACTTCTAGCAACATGTTTTTGAGCAAGTCTTACAGACTATTATATAAAATTAGAAGTCAATGAAAAAAAAAAACCAGACCAGCAACGGTAACGAAGTGATCCGGCCAGGCTGTACTAATGAGGATGGTTTTTTTGGGTGTGCTTAGAGGTGTAAAGCGAGAGCAAAATTTGCTTACTGCTGACACTTTGGGTGTCTCGTCACAGCCTGTGACTCACAACACCGTAAATCTGAGGCAATCTTACGCAAATGCCAAATTTGGCAAAGGTCAAAACCTCAGCTGGGTGACAGGTATGGGAGGAAACCGATACCTGGGGCTTTGTGGCTCAGCTTTGTAGCCTGCACTGGGGAATCTGAGTTCAAACTGGAATAGTCTCCCAAGGGAACTGGTGGATCCCCCTACACTGGGCAGTTTTAAGACTCAACTTGACAGGGTCCTGGGCCAGCTCACTTAAACCAGTATTTTTATTTTTTTTTTTTACTTGAAAGGTTGGACCAGATGCTCCTTGAGGTCCCTTCCAACTTGGCACTCTAGAATTCAAATGCACCAAGATTCCTACTACCAAAACTTAAAAAACCACTTTAAAGCACAAAAAACTCCAGGCTCTCTCCTATGGGGAAATACTTTATCCACATCATAAATGCTGCTCCTCTGCCTACAACATGCATTTAAACTGCTGGTTTCAGCAGCTTGTTGGGCAATAGGGAAAACCAGGATGCAAGAGAAAGTTCTCATTCCTTCCCACAAATCCTAAGGCCGGCTGCAGTTAAGCCAGGCTTTTATTTTAGTCCAAAGCCCGCTGGGTTCAACTGATGAAGCATCCCATAGACACTGAAGCCTGGTAATCGATCTCATTGATAACCGAATTTTGTTCTCTTGGTTTGGAATCTGTCAACTCAACTCTTCAAATCCCCTCCTTGCGTACGCGAGTTCACCGACGGGGAACACCAGCCGATTCATCTCACCCGTACAACTGAATGGGTCATTTAAGGAGGCCAAGATCCAGGTCATTTCAGTTTTATGACAAAATTATTTCCATTTCATTCATGTGATTCTATGAATTGCCCTTCTTTCTCTTTGTAAAAGCCTGCAAGTTCATCTAATTTGCATCTGCTGCTTGAGTAAACTACGTGCCCTCAAAATAGGGCGATTTTGGCAAAAAGCGAGTGTAATTCAGCCCTGGTTTAAGTACGAGTCTGTTTGGGAATTTGTAATAAAATTTTTAAAAGCTTGCTTTCCAAATAGTTTCGAATCCTTTAATACTTCACACGTGGCAAGTTATTCATACTTGAGTTTGAGTCTTGAGTTTGACTACAAGCAACTGCTGTTCAAAAAAACAAAACGTCAAATCAAATCCAACCAAAATGTTAAAAAAACGTTATGAATTTTGAAATAAAAAAAACTAAACCAACAACAAAACACATGCACGCACCAAAAGACTGGTTTGTGGAGAATTTTGTACGTTCCTAAACAATTTTTGTTCACTTTGAAGGTGACTCTCCCTGATCCTGAATTCTGTGTTCTACAGGTTTTTGCCCCAGACCATTTTGGTTCCAGACCTTGAATTTACCTCTGCGCCTGCTCATACATGGGATTGACAGAGCAATCAGCTGGTAATTAAAATTTCAATTTAACAACAACCTGCTTAAAAAGCTGCCCGGCACCCAGGGCATGTGCTGGCAGCTAAGTATTATTTTGCTAAATTTTGCACGTACTGTTCAATGCACTGTTAGCAATGGGATTGCCAAAAATGGTTTAAAAAAAAACCCCAAACAACAAAAAGCAGCTTTCCCCTAGAATTAAATCCTCCAATAAGTAATTGCTCAATTTTACTACTACCCAATAGCATGAAGCATTTATTAGACAGAAGAAGTGATTCCCTAAAGGACCACTTGAAAGAAATAAATAGGCACAACTTGCATATGTATGTGCAACAAAGAGCGGCCGTCACTTGAAGTAACATTTAAATTAAATGTTAGGCAGATAAAATGCAGATGGCACTTAGCACATCCAGGAGCGTTTTCTGAGCCAAGCTTTGCATTTCTTATTTCAGACAAAATTACCTTTAGAATCTTGGAACTGTTTCTGGCAGGAGTTTCATAGAGAGAACTGGATATCTCCCTGAAAGCCCAAACCCTAACGCTTCAGCCTGAGGTCTTACAACTCTGCCTCTGCTCTGCAATCATCTCAGGAAAAACAAACCTGTGCCTGTGCAGAACATCGTGTTTCCATTGGGATGTCCCTTGTAGGATGGGCAATCATTTACATCTTAACTAGATTTTAATATTTTATCAGTGGAGCACTAACAAACTTCTACAGCTATAACTGAAGGGGTCTGTGCCGTTTCCTGACCCCTAAGAATTTCCAGCGGAATGTTGGAAGTTACCTACACATTGAATACAATAACAGCACTTTGAAAAAACACCTCCAAACAGGTTTGCAATATTCCCATTTGTGTTTTCAGTAATTAATTCCGGGGATGTTAGAAGGCTGAAGAGCCATTCTTGCAAACAAAACCTTTCCCTTTCCCTTCTGCAAACACAGAGCCAAGATTTTTCCCATTAAACACTTCTGACTGACGTGATACCAAGAACAGGATTATTAAATCGAGTAAATTATTTCCTGATCTAGCAGCTCGTGGCTTTGCAGACCACGGAGCCAGGCTTGTAAAGGCGTTTGAGGATGTCACAGGAGGTTTGAAAGATACCCACTGGTTGTTGGGTTCAGGTTTCTATTAAGAGCACACGGAACATGAACGTGTACTGGAAATCTGTAGGGACAAATTCAAGAAATATCAAATATCTGTGATTAATGCAAATATGTTTGCTTCTCAAATGGAAAAGCTCAAACTGTTTTAAATCATTAAGCTTTCCTACCACCCATGTGAAGAGCGTAACTACCTCCATTTCACAAACAGGGAAGGCAACAGAGAGAGAAGAGGTGATTTTACAGCCTCTCTGAACCAGCCAAACCCAGAAACTGGAGCCGCAGCTTCCAGGCCTCCAGCTGAACCCCGCTCTCCTCCCTACCCACGAGACAAGCTGATCTTTCCTCCCCTCCAGTGGCTGCGTAAGGACTTATTATTGATTTTTTAAATATTTACCTATCTTTTTAAACGGCAATTGCATGTAGAACTGGCTAAGCAGAAGCATTTCACTGATTCAAAGTCACTGGAGTTTTAAAGTTTTCAGAGATAATTGTTCTGTTGGTATCTTTCTCAAACAAATAGCAATTATTTGAGCCTTCCACGTGTCCCTTAAACAATTAGCACCCACCACCCGCAGCGAGGCTGCAGTCTGGGAAACCTGCACTCAGCAGCCACCGCCCTGTCACACCCAGGAACCTCTTGGCCCAGCAAAACGCTCCTCAAGATTTAGGAGAGAGGACACATTCAACTCCCACTCATTCCAGGATGGAAAGTTTTCTCTTTCTCTTTTTTATCACAAGAAAATCAAAATTACGTGGGCAATTCTGAAAAATGTATGTTTTGAAAATAACTTCTGGGGAACGGTCTGGAAATATTTCTAGGACTAAGCCAGCATAAGTATTTTCTTTTTCTGTTTTTATGCTAAGCAAAATCTCTTTGATCGCTACAGTGCAAAGGTTTTGCATTTTAAGCTCTCATATTTTCAGTCTTAAAAGAATTTAGGTTGGTCTAAATGTGCTACTTTGGGGGTAAATCGGGAACAAAGACATTGATACATTATTTATCAGCTCAAACAAGGTAAGAACTTCTATTTTAACTCACAAGTAATAGGATATAACAAATTGTTATCTCTGTTAGACATAGCCTACTTTTCCCAGCTTTTTACACTGACCATTTACTGCCTTTTTTGATCCCTCCCAGGGAATCAAAAAGTAAAATATAACCTGTGCTAGGTTAACAGCACCTCTGCATTCTCTACCCCTTTGTTTCACTTAAGAGTGTTCCCTCACAGGAGGCAAAGGAGCTTTCTTTCTCTTTTTCTTTTAATTGCGTGTGCTGTGTTCCAACCCAAGGCTAACACCTGGCCCCTCTCACGTGCAGGGCTAACCGACAACAAACTGGGACAGGGATGGACACGTCATTCCTGGCATTTTTTTTCCAGGGAGCTGCACTCCAAGTGGATGAGAAAGCCAGAAAGTCCATTTTCCAGTAGAAGGTACTCACTGGAAAGCTCTACAACAGACACTGGCTTTGCTCACCACAGCTTAAAGAAGTCCTGGAGCTTGCGATTCTCTTCCCCTGAGCCCAACGGCAAAGCCCCATGGGTTTGCTGGGTCGGTCTTGTGGAACACGCCACTAGGTCTTATTACAGGTTTCTGATGGAAACTAAAAGGAATTCCAAATCAGGTCCCAAAGTCTTATTTGCTTTCTTGAAGCACTGATACAGTTTATAAATTTTGGGTTCTAGTTTAGTCATCAAAAGGTTTTTAAAAATATGTTCAAACCCACCCCCCTTCTACTAGTCCAATAAGACAAGTGCTACCAAACCAGCGATCCAGCTCGAGCCGGAAAATTACATGTGGGAAATCAGAAATCTTGCAAAAAAATAACATGACTCTCATGCAAGTTAAACTTGGCAAACAAACCGTGGAGGGATAAATGGAGAACAACCTCAGTATGAAATAAAAATGAGTCAGAGGAGATACATTTCACAATGGACAATGGCTCATCTTTTATGACTTACAACACAATGATCTGATTACTGAATGATAGAAGAAAGATGCAGTTTTACTTCACAAAATTTTCTAGCACGAACTAACGGCAGGTTTCAAGATAAAAGACCGAATTAATTTTATGAGTTGTCTCTTTAAATGGATCCTCTCTTTAAGCAGATGTGGATTTGTATTAAAACCACCCCATGACCCAAAGCATATTCACAGGGAAAAAAAAATAAAAAAAAATTTAAAAAATTGTTGACTTTTAGCTTTTCATAAAAGCATCGTTCAGCATTACACAGCATTAACTTTGGTAAATAACAAAGCAGAACAAAACATAAAAACCACTGTTAGGAGCAAATGTCTGAAAGAGGTTTTGAGAAAAACCTGTAAATCATTTACATCAGCAAAGAAATGGGCTGCCCAGTGGGAAAAAAGACATTTTAATCTTAGAATAATCTCATCTTTGGCAGAAGCTGAGCTGTAACAAGGATGCTGTTTAGGAATAAGGCGAGACAGATTACGAGCACACGGGCTTCTCTTGGAGTATTTAATTAGGTAGCCATAGGAAGACTCATTTATATATATTTTTTAAAGATTCTAAAAGTCGTTTCAGAGAATTTCTGTATTCAAAAACTATCATACACCTCCACAAACGTTCAGTGGGGAAATGTCCACTGTAACTAGATGTTTGGGGGAAAGTGGGAAGGGGTATTCCCTAAGCAGCACCGGAAAATTGTATTGATTTAGGAAAAAGCAGGAACATACCTTCTGGCCAAGGAACAGACTTTTGGTGGACAGGACCGTGAAACCATCTGCAGGAGTTCCCTCTGTTGTGCTGTCAGCGCTGGCCGATTTGCTCACTTCTCCCTGCTTCTTCTTCCAAAACCAGAGTTTGTTAGTTAACTCCAGGCTGGGGTTTAATAAAAGTAAGATCTCTGACACGTCATAACCGCTTAGCGGGCAATGAAACGGCAGCACTAACACTGCCGTTCGGATTTGAGCCTTTGGTGACTGACGGCGGCCCAAGGAATTCCAAGGAAAAACGCCCTCAACGCCTGCACGTCTCCAGAAGCCCTTTCTCGCCTTTGAGAGCGCACAATGCAGATGGCACTTGTCTTAAATTTTGCAGGAAAACGGATCAACAGCTCCAAACTCTTAACGGCTTTCTAATGGCTTGTGTGGGGAAAAAAAAAATAAAAAAAAAATATCTATTTATATGTGTGGGCAGACAGTTCATTCTGGGATAAAAACTGACCTGTCACAGAGTGTAAATTTTCTCTCTCTGTGAAGGGAAGTGCTCCCAGATTTCACAAATCTATTTTTAGAAATACTGCTTGGAAATCTGGCCGTCCTTAGAGGCAGTGGCAGAAGAATACAGCTATTTTCTACCTGCCTAGGAGAAGGAAAGGGGCTGAACAATTTTTTCTGTCTCCTTCAACATCATCACCTTCCTCTGTCTTCACTAAAACTGAGGGGAGAAGGAGCTCGCTTCAACCACCACTTTTTTTTTTTTTCCCAACTGTATTTTTGAAGTAAAACAATAAGCTTTCGGTAATGAATTGATTTACTGAATCAAAAGCTGAATTAGAAACATTTTGAAAAAGATGCTTCATGAAGACAGGGAATTGACTGCTGTGGTTATAAACTCAACTGGTGCCAAAAGTCACTTCATATTTTCAATAAAATTACTACTTACAATTTCATATAAATATTCGGTGCCTCGGCAACATCTACGCTGAAGCTAAAAAGCAAACCTGGAATATTGAACAAGCCACTGTTCTCCTACAGTCCCTTTCCAAATTACAGAAACTAACTGTGTCGTTGAGCAACTAAAAGGATTTTGATGCAAGGGTCTACTGGTGCTTCTAGAAGCTGTAACCATGCTTTATTTCGCACAAATGGTTTGAAAATTAGATTTTCATGGGTCCTATTTCAATTCCCCAGGAGTTTACTGTTAGCCAAATCCCAATATAGTAAGCAGACAATACAGTTTATTGTGTGGAAGAAAACCAGAACCCCACAACAGACTTCCTGCTTTTGTAATCAAGTAGTGGGGAAAAAAAAGAAATAAATCCAGATTTAAGGAAATTATTAGTGCATGGTTATTAGAAGCACTGCACTGGAAATGTCAGCTACTAGGTGTTCTGAGAGAAAAACATAAATTCAACAGTTTGAAACCCAAAAAAAAAGTAAAATAATCAGAAGAATGACCAAGTAAACAATAACAGAGACATGGAGGATGAATAAAGGAGCTTTGTTTGACCTGGAAGGCAACTGTTCACATACATTGTCCAGGTCATGTCAAATTCCTGTACTTTTCTTCCTACTCTCGTAACCTATTGCTTGACAGGAGTAGTTTTGTAAAGAAAAAATAAATAAATAAAGGATCCTTGTTTACAAACACACACATTAGAAAGATTTCCTATTGCTACAACTGAAGCTAAAATGTAAAGGAACGAAGGAATATTCTCCTCAGCCAAGAAAAAAAAGAAAGCTTAGTTATTCTTAGTTTTCTAGCATAAGAAAAAAATCATTTTGGTCCCCTCCTCCCCCTCACCTCTACACTTCGCTTTGAATGAGTTGAATTAATTACTAGGAATTGAAAAAAAAAATAAATCTAAGTCTAAACATGGAAGAGCCTCATCTATAAGGCAGTGAGAAGAGAGGAGGGCATTTGTGGGTCTTTAGCTCAGCCAGAGAAATTCTGCAGAGCCACAAAATAGTTTCTCTGATGCTGCAGGAGACTTGGCTACCTGATGTAGGAGAATTGCATCTTATTTCAGAAGGAGTATCTCACACTCCTTGGATTCCATTAAATCAACTAAGAGGAATCTTCTATGAAACTAGAACAAACCAACACCCCTTAAAAAAAACAACACACGGAGCAGGAAGTCTACCCTGGGTGACACTCCCCACAAGCTGGTTTGGGTTTAAAATAAGCAGATTTCTCTACCTTGGATTTCCTCGCCCCTTTCTTGCCACCTGTTTTCTTTGATACAGTTTTTTTCTGTGATGGCGACTTTGCCTTCTTTGCTGGAGGTGGAGTGATGATGGCTTCCAGTTTTCCTTTTGAGCCTCGCTTCTTCGCTAACAGCTCCGGGTGAATATTGGGTAAGACTCCACCGCTGGCTATGGTGACTCCTTTCAATAGCTAATAAAAAGAATAAAAAGAAAAAGTTGCAGATGACAAATTCCAGCATTTACTCAGAAATAAATAGAAAATGGCATTTACTGCAAACTTGGTGCACTGCCTTGAGTTTTAACTAGGGCCTGAATATTTCTCAGCACATTATCCCTGAAGAAGAGACACGAAATGTAGAAAATGAAGCTGTTCACGTACTGGATTTTAACTATAAATGGAATATGTTGTCTTCTCGCACATATGCTTGTTACTGCCAGCATCTCACAGGCTCATACAAGATCTAGTCCTGTGAGGCCAAGCAATGAAGACATTACCCAGCTACTGCCAGACAGGACAGCCCCAGTCCCAGCCACGAGGCCTTTGCAGGGCAGCCTGCCCGAGAGGGACGGGACGTCAAAACCACGGGGTGAAAAACCCAATATATGTCCCAATTGCTGAGTTTTCTTCAAAGTGTATGTTTTAAGCAGATTTATTTTTTTTTCTTAGAAAAAGAAACTTCAAATAGAGGGTAACATTTATACAAATCTCTATACCTGGAAGTCTTTCTTCAAAAAAAAAAAAATCTTTATGTAGTTTGAGAAAAGCAGCTCAATATTGACAAGTGTGTAGTTCATTCAAGCTTTGAAAAGCAGAGGTGAAACAGGTCATGTTCTGTATTTTAAAAGCACTTCAACCCTTCTTTTTACATATCTGACTGGGACTAATTGACTCTTTGGGAGGATACAAACGGTGACATCAAAGTCCCTCAGGTGCTCTCACCTTCTGATCTGTGTTTACTGCTCCCCAGCCACAACTGGAGGCTCCAGGCTTACAAAGGGATGCTGAATGGGAAGCATTATCACATTTCAGACAAAGCCACAAGGAAGTTGGTTTGGGGCTATGATTTTTTTTTTTCCTGCCCCATCACAATACAGCGGTTTGGAAAAAGCATCTTTTCAGACAGAGCACCTCACACAAAGGCCCATTAATCCCAGCCAGTGCCTCTGGCTGACACCACAACACTGTAATAATAATGTCCACATTTTTTTTTTTTTTTTGGCTAAGTTAAAGACGTCTTGAAATCTGCAAAAGATGCAGACTTGCAAGAGTTCCAGAGCTCTTAATTCTGCGGTCACAACGCCAGACTTCTGTGGGAACAGGGTAAGTCCCACTGAGGCCTTAAGTTGTATAAGAGGGAAAACAAAAGAAAAAAAAAAAACCGAAACACAAAACATCTACAAAATTTTCTCCTTGTCTCCGGAGAACGGGACACAGTCAGCAACTCTAACAGAAGCAGTTGAAATAGTGTGAGCCAATGTCCCATTGCATTTCTGTTGTATTTTTACACATTTTGAGCCCTGAAATACATAATGAAGATGAGTGCTGCATTAGTTACCCAGGCAGCGTGCTAGTGAGCGAAGGAGCTGCTTCCTGGTGGGCTACTCCACAAGCAGAGGTCTTGAGTTACAATCCAGCTAGATGGAAAGACAATTTAAAAAGCCCTAAAGGAAATCCTGGCCCTCACACAGCGGAGTCTTTTCTTACCTGATTTAATTCTTCATCATTTGCTACAGCCAACAGGATGTGTCTAGGAGTGACTCGACCCTTCTTGTTGTCCCTCGCTGCATTTCCAGCCAATTCCAGAATTTCCGCTGGGGGAAAAAAGGAAGCTCCTTTAAATTATATTGTGATCATTAAGAGAAATCAAAGTGTTCTTTAAGCATCCATGTGAAAAGATACCTGAATTATACCCTGTTATTCTTAACTGCTGTAGAATACCCTCGATGGACATCTCATTCTAAAATTATCATTTCCTATGGCTAATCACTGATGGGCGAACGGGCACTTGAAGTCCTGTGGTCTAAACTGTAGTTGGGTTTTTTTGTCCTGCTAAAGCAGTTCTCCTAAATTCTTGACTTTTCAGTGTTCTTCTCAAGGCTACTGTGTGGTCATCTCCTCAAACCCCTCTCCTACCAGGCAGCAGAGGACTAGATGTACAAATGCTGTAGGTTTTCTTCTCAAACCTGTCATAAATGTGAGTTCTGGCTTGCAACACTTCAATTCTTTATTTTTTTATTACTGGAAAAGATGCCAGTCTCAGTTTCTCCTTTTTAACACCACGGAAGCACATAAGCACACATCCAAGTTAGGACACTAAAAATACAAACTCTGCTGCTACGCTGACATAACGATTGGTTTTTTTTCTCTCCCTCAGGAAAGAGGTTTCTGCCCAGAAAAAGTAACTGATGAATCATGTTTGTTTACACCTAGTAAATTAGCTCCTTAGAAGAAATTTCCAGTCCTGACAAAACACATTTAACAGCTGTGCATATGATGGCTTTTATTGGAATTAGGAAAGATTAACTCGCTCCCCTGCAAGGATCTCTGAAGTGAAGGGCTAGAGCATTACCTGCTAACTTAGCCCTCTTCAGCTCAACAAGCCTTAGGCAAAGAATGCAATTAATTACAAGAAAACCTGGGGAACAATTTAAAAAAAAAAAAAAAGGACATAACGTGTTTATCTGACTTTGGAATGACGTGCTATTGCTGTCTCCTTTCATCTGCCTCTGTACAGACTGAGTTTCACTATTGCTTTTGGTATAATTCCTTTTGCAAACCTGGTAACATCTGGAGAAAAAGCGAAAAAAACAAAATGAGAATGTCTTTTTTACAGCTATTACACGCTAATATATTAAAAATTAACATCAGAATAGGGTATGAGATTGATTTCACATTTAACAACTGACTATACCCTGAAAGCTCTCCCATAAGCTTTCTTAAGAGGCAAAAAGAACTGAATTAAGACGTTAATCTAGAAATGAAAAAGACTAAATTGAAAGCCCACACAGCCCCGCGCCTTTACCATAACGCACAGGAAATCCGAAGCAAAACTCCACTGCACAGACTACGGCTTTTCATTAGGCTGAATTTAACACGATTCTCCAATTATTTTCCAATGGAAGTCCCAGAACAAGCTGGCTAGTGTAGCTGTGACACTTACTGGAAAACTTCAGGCTCCTTTTAGATGTTTGACAGTTAAACTCCATCGAGAATTTTCACAGGCTTTTCGCCACTTTTGTGCTCTTCAAAGCGCACAATTAACTTTCTTATAGGGCGAGACAGAATATTGAGTCGAAGCCCTCCAAAGTAACTCAACATTTCATGCTGACGACAACTGCTTTAATTGAGTTTTAAAGAAGGATTAGCGGGGTAAGGTCAACCTGACTACGTTTTCCACACCTCCAAAGAACTCAATGAAGCCGGCGTAATCCTTTCCCCGTACTCGGAGAGCCACCGCTCGGACACATGCGGTCCAGCCGGTCGTGACAGCAGAGCTGCGTCACCTTCCTCGGTTTGGATGAAAAAAGCACAGGGAGGATTTGCCACAAACAGCAGATTCTTTTGGGGTTTGTCTCCCTGTTTCCCCGACCTCCGCTTCTTTCCTGCACAGGCTGAAGAGTTGGGCCGTGTTATTCACTGCAAGCCCTCAGCACAACTCTGCAGCCGGGTCATTTTTGTAACTCGAGGGTCTCCGAAAGCGTCGCGCCTGTAAAGCACAGAGGGCTGGTTTATTTGTTCCTCGTAAAAGTCAAACGTCTGCCTCGTACAGTGGAGAACTGTTCTTGCAAGCGCTAAGCCCTCTTCCTTGGACAGGAAACTCGTTTGGAAATTACAGTTTGCTAATGGTCCTTGAGGGAAGTTGAGGTACCTCGCTTCCTTTTTAGGAACAGAATGCTTTGCACTGCTGCTGGGGACCACAAAAGAGGAGCTTGAGGAGAGAGGAGGAGGAGGAGGGACATGAAGGGGGCAATTTTTATTTCTGGCCTTCTGCTTAGCTCTCCATTAATAATCAAGCACTGCTCGGGCACGTGGAGCCCCGCAGCGCGGTGAACAGCACCACACAGCTCTGCAACACCAGCCTGGTCAAAGGGGTCTCTCCTCTAGTTCAAAACAACTTCAGGAGGTGTTCAAGCTGAAGTCAAAATAGACAACGACTCTTTGATTTAGCGCTGACAGACCTAATCCAAACCCAATGGATCAGAGCATTTATAAATGCTGGAAACAAAGGCTTTAGAATGGAATCATAGAATGGTCTAAGTTGGAAGGGACCCCCAAAGGTCAAGTCCAACTCCTCTGTAGTGAGCAGGGACATCCTTGACTAGATCAGGTTGCCCAGAGTCCTGTTGAGCCTCACCTTGAATATCTCCAGGGATGGGGCCTCAACTGCCTCCCTGGGCAACCTGTTCCAGTGTAAACAGGATGCCAGTGGGATCTCAACTACCTGCCTGGCTGTTGTTTGCAGCCAGTTTTAGAATTAGAGTAGCATAAAAGAGGTGCGAAAGTAAAGATGTAAATGGGGTTTCATCCATGTTTTAAACCAATTTTTAATTAGATGAAAAACTAGCTCTCTGTGCAAGGGAGCTGACCCACATTTCCAGAATAATCTCTCCGAGATTTAGGTGTGGAGCTGGGAAGAGCAGCAGGTGAGAAAAGGTATTAAAAGTTGAGATTGGATCTGAGTTCTTAGGTCAGACCCATCTTTGGGAGAACTAGGTTCAAAGGTTTGATTCACGGAATTTTGTTTCGTTCAATTTTCCAACAGTGGGGAAGAAATAGACAAAAAAAAAAAAAAAAAATCAACTTTCGCAACTGAAGAGGGTCAAGAGAGAAAGCTTTGAGGCAAAAGCAAATATTAAGAGCTTCCATGACATCAGGATTCACTCAGCTTGTTTTTATTCAGCCAGAAGCCCAAAACAGGAACATTTTACAAAAAAAGAGGCCTCACAAAAAGGGTGTAAGCTGCATAATGTCTATTCCATTCCTTTCATATATTTACTCAAGGCATTTCCCCCCCTGAGAGTAATTACACCACCAGCACTCAGGCAAAAGGTAACTATGAGACACACTTTGCAGAAATACTGAACACCAAAATCTCTGTGGGTTTGTTTTTTTGTTTTTTTTTTTAAAATAAGGAAAATACAGAAGTTATTCAGTATTATAAGCTTTTGAAGGTATAAATTCTTCAATTTACTAATTGAAATCTTAGGTTAACACGAAGAGATGGTCTGTATTTGCACAAATGGCTTTTGCTGTGCTTTTAATTCATTTCAAAAGCTAAACAACAGGTATATAATTAAAAAGTTAAGTAGGAATGGCATGTCAGCATGGGATAGAGTCCTGCATGGACAGCTTAGGAGTCTGACTAGAATACGAACACATTCATTTGATTTCAGAGACAGAGTTGCGATAAATATTTTTTTTTTTCAGTCATCTTTGAAGCAAAAAGTGGTAAGAAAAAAATTCAAGAAATCGTACAATGTTTTGGGTAGGAAGGGATCTTTAAAGCTCTAAAAGTGAAAAAACTTTCTCATTTATATAAAATGAAAAAAATCCTCTGCAATGTTTAGACCTGGGCAGATGGATATGGCAGTGAAAACTGGTTTAAGCCTGTTCTCAACACTTGAACCAAAGCTGTTTTTTTTTTCCTGCTGAGGTTTCTAAAAGTTCAGTTAAGTGTTAATAAAGGAGAAGAGAAACCAGGTTGTACATCTTTGTGCTTAAGCCTGAGATAAGACCACAGGAAAAGCTGTTCTCAAGGCATTTCCTACTCAAACGCAACCGAAAAGCGTTCGAAGTCTCCACAGAAACCTCATCCTGAAGCAACTTCTCAGAGCGACTTCCTCGTCTTTTACTCGCCGGGACTCTGATCTCCGGTCATCTCTTGGACTTCCTACTAAGTTCCCAATTCCATTACCTGCATTTCCCTGTTCTGCAGCGCTACAGCTCTGCCTCCAAGCCCCTTGCTTCGGGATTTCGCAGCACTTGGAAATTTTGGAACAAGAACTCAACGGCAGGTTAAAATAAACCCAATTGCTATCATTTGTCACCTAAACAAAGCAGGCACAGCAGGAACTGCAGACCTGGATGGAGCCAAAAGCAAACACATTCTTCCCCCACTCCTAGAGAATGCTCTTGTTCATTTATCCTCATTTTCAAACAAAATATTACTGGTCATTACTCAATAATTAAAGCCTAAACGACAAGGCCTTTAGCTTATGATCCATTCTGAGCTATAACACTAAATGTAAATAACTCAATTCTATCTGGTCTGAGCTCATCCCCTAAATTCTTTTTTTTTTTCTGATTTACATCTCAAGTTAAACCACTGCTGTTGCATCGAATCCTTTTGTCCACCTTCTCTTCAGGGAGATGAAATCATAGCTTTGAAAATTAAACTCTTAACAACTACCAGGTGACGGGCTGACACCCGGCCAGTTTCTGAACAAGCAAGGAACAAGTCAGGAGGTTCGACAACAATTTTGAAGTCTCTCCTGAAAGGAAAATTGAGAATGATCTCCAGAAATCAAAGAAAAATGAATGCTGCTACAACTCCCCTGAGAAATACGTATTTGCTACAAAGCCAACTACACGACAAGGAGTCTGTTTATTGTAGCTTAAATTAATCGTCCTTCCATCAGCGTTTTATTGACTTCGGCATCATTTTACACGATTCCGGGAGGTTTTAACCCAATCAACCCCAATCAGCCAGGATTGTGAAGAGTTTCCTGCATTCTTCTCTCCGCGTATCCCGCCCAATCCCCCTGGAACCCGCAGTTGCACGAGCGAAGGTAGAATCATTTCACGACACTTTCCCCCTCGCGCATTCCAACAAAACGCTTCTCGGCCGCGGTTCAAAGCCAGGGAAATTCGATGCAGTGAAAAATCAATTCAAGAAACTGTAGCGCTTATGAACGAGCCCTGATGAAGCCTCAGCTCCCAACAGGGCAATTCGCTCTCTTTGGATGCGATAAAAAACCCAAAGCCTTCGGTCTGGAGCGTCTGAGCTGTATCAAAACCGGGCCCCTCGGAGGAGAACCCGTTCGCTTTGCCAAGTTATTGTAAGCTTTGAGTTTCTGCGAGGCAGCTGACGGACGGCTGTTTACATAAAACTCAACTTCAGGCCACAAAAGCCACTTCCACTTAGAGCCTTCTGATCTGACTCACACTTCTTTGTAGCTCGTTTCTATACCTTTAACATTATTTTTAATTTATTTTTTTTTCTGGTAAGAGATTGAATGTTATTTAATTTCCTATTTTTTTTTTTAATTTCTTGGTTTACTATTGATCTGTAAAAGATATGAGAGGTTACTTTTCAGGGAAACCTGAAAATGAATTTTAGCTTTAATGCTATTTATTACAACACTCACACCCTGAGGCCTAATTTAAAAAAAAGAGAGAGCCTATTTCTTCTCCACTGACTTCGAGAATCCTGATTAACTGACATGAACCTTCTTTCTTTCTCAGTGGACCTTCCTCTGCCTAGCAGTTTACACTTTGTTTCTAAAACATAAGTAAACTGTTAGGAGTAACAGCACTCTCAAGCATGATGACTGTAACTACTGTCAGATATTACTTGCCCAAGTGCAGCACGTACATCTTGGTCTGGCTGTTACTAAGGATAAGAGTCCACTCAAGGCTTGGTCCTAGTTTAGACACTGACCTTTGCAGGCACGTAAGGAACTTGCATTGCCAAATATTAAAGAGTTCAAGTTTTGGGGTTATTCAGTCTGGAGAAGAGAAGGCTGCGAGGAGACCTTCTTGGGGCCTTCCAGGATCTGAAGGGGGCCGACAAGAAAGCTGGGGAGGGACTTTTGAGGATGTCAGGTAGTGATAGGACAAGGGGGAATGGACCCAAACTGGAGGAGGGGAGATTTAGATTGGACATCAGAAAGAAGTTCTTCCCCATGAGGGTGGTGAGACCCTGACACAGGTTGCCCAGAGAGGTGGTGGAAGCCCCATCCCTGGATGTTTTTAAGGCCAGGTTGGATGGGGCTCTGGGCAACCTGCTCTAGTGGGAGGTGTCCCTGCCTGTGGCAGGGGGGTTGGAACTGGATGATCTTGAAGGTCCCTTCCAACCCTGACAATTCTAGGATTCTAAGTGGCAGCTGCCAATCATCTACTGAAGCTCAATGAATATTAACAACGTTAGTAACAAGACAAGAGGACTTCATGTTGAAATTCTGGATTTTACTGGAGTCCAAACCTTGGGCTCGAAGGAGGAAATGGGTAAGTGTCTCAAGAGGGTGCAGACCCAGACACTTACAAAGAAGAGCAAGACTTACAACTCACCATCAAAGTCTTTACTAAGCCATGACCAAAGCTATCTATGCCTCTGTGATATCATCCATATATGCTGGGCTCTCGTGTTCGCACTGTACTCATTCGATACTGCCTCTGACAGCGAGGGAAGTGGGATTCCATGTTCGTTACTGAAAATATTATGACTCATTAAATTCCTGTTGTCTCAAAGTCTTTCCCCCACACCAAGGCTGTTTGCATTGAGATAGCACTGGAAGTCACAATAAACACAACTATCTGTAGACAAGTACAACTGTTATTATTTAGAAGAAAAATATTTACAAGTATTTTTCCCCAGTTATTTTAGAGAGGCAGTACAGGAGTGTCTACTTAGGAAGCTCAACATCATGTTTTTGGGAAAAAAAAAAATCTACATCTTGAGAACAAAGCATGTAAAAAGTTCTGTTACTTTGGGTGTTCTGTGGTAGGTGAATGTATGGACTAGCTATAGCTTCATTAGAGCAAAAAATACATCTTGCCTAACATCTTGTCCCCAGCCAGTGCCCACAAGCAGATGCTCAGGATTAAATGAACAGGTAAAATTTAAAATGCTGTTTTTCCAGAACATTCTCTCTGATTTCAGCCCTGTACAGCTGAGTGGTTTCCCAACTTAGAAATACCATCCTTGGGTTTAGTCTTTCAAAGGATTTTGTTTCTATGGATGTGTTTAATTGTTTTCTGAAACCACTCAGAATGGTTTGGTATCCATTTTTGGTATCTGTAACATGTCGTGATAACAAGTCTTACTACATCACATTTTTTCAATTTGGAGGAAAAGAACCTCCTATTTATTTTAAAATATTGTATTTCTCTATGATCCCTACATTTATTTTTCCCTGATGAAGTTTATATAGAGGACAGAGCATTTTATCTGACTGCACCTAAAAATCCACATTGAATTTCACCCTTAAAATAAATTCAGGGATAAACGTACTTTAGAAAAAAGACTGCAGACCAAACACATGGTACGATCACTCATGGCTTTCTGAAATCATTCAGGCATTCTTAAATAATTCTTACGGAAAAAAAGAAAAGGGGAGGGAGGTGGGGGGAACATCCTGCTCACAATACTTGAGGTAGCAACTTCTAAAGTTTGAGAAACTCTGAGAGGAGAAGCTGCTTGTTAGATCTCGAACACTGCTCTAGAAAGGCAGGATGTCTTCCTGCTTTTTAGCTCTTTGTGCTACAACTGCCAGTCCTGAGAATAAAGGGCAAAAAGACTTCAGTTTTATAGATTCTTTTGTTCTTCTCAACAAGAGATAAAGAGTTAAGGTAAAGATAAGGGTAGAAGAAAAATATGTAGCAAAACCAGCCATAATTTTGGTTTACACTTTGCTTCAAATCCGTTCTTCAAAACAAAGGGTGATACCAACATTGAACCAAACAAGTTTATAGCAGAAGTCACTGTTTTGTTGCACACTGAGCTTTGCCAAGCTGCTCTTTTCAGAAGGTCTCTCTGAGAGGCTATTGCCATCTACAACCCTGCTGTATTTTAAGTCCAGTGTTAATCCATATCAAAACCACTCTGGAGCTGAAGAGGTAGTTGCTTGCTCAAGTAAAGCACAGGCCCTACAAGCCCCTCATTTATTTATAATCCTTTTTGGGATGCAGTCTGTGGCACCATAATAGGGATTAGTAGGGGTTTGGATGCCCCCTCCCTGGAGGTGTTCAAGGCCAGGTTGGATGAGGCCTTGAGCAACCTGGTTGAGGTTGGATGAGATGATCTCTGAGGTCCCTTCCAGCCTAAGCCATTCTAGGATTCTATGATTAGTGTTTCTAAAGCTGCCTGTTTCAATAGAAGAAATGTATCTTGGTAGTGAATGTACGGAAAGATGGTATCAGAAAGATAATGTCACTTAATTATCTTCTTAAATTTCACTAGTCCCTAAAGACTGCTAGTTAGGGTAGTCTCAGAAGATCTGGAACTTGAATCTACTTTTAACCTCATGGTTTTTTTTCGTTTTGTTTTTACTGTGGACCTCTGAGCTCCCTCCTGCTTCCAAGCACAAGTTCAGCAGAACACCTGCTTTGACAAACGGGGCAAATCATTGTTTTCCTCTGTGACCCTGCAAAAATTCTCAGCAGCAAGCAGGACACGAGAGGTGAACAGCAGTTCAAGTTGATCAGCTTGCACATTGGAAAGTGAGCCTCTGAAGTGAGCAGTTCGACTTACTGCATTCAGGAAGGACTTTGCTTTTGCAGCCAACCAGCAGCCCCGGCTTAAGAAAGTTTTCCACATCGAAAATTAATCAAGATGAAAACGTTAACGACCTGAGCTCCAGCACATGAACCTCCAGGAAGGGATGCTGGTGACATCAGAAAGCCTGAAAACAAACACTCAGGTAAGCACCAGAATGCCTCTCAGATGCAATTCTAACTGTGGGATTCAAAAGGTGCTTGTTCTAAACAAAATACATGATCGACAGCACGCGATGGGCAATAAAAATCCAGTTGAGAAAAAAAAAATTCTGATGGAGAAAACAGACATTTAAGGTTTTCTCCTACCTTGCTTCAGTAAGTACAGAACAAATATAAATCAAAGTCTCTTTTCTTCTGTATTCCTGTTCTCCTGCTGTTTTATAAACTTCTCCTTCTCCTCATTTGCTACGACATTTTGGCAATTGAAAATTATTTAGTGTAGAGAAGCCGGCGGGGGGCAGGGGGAGCCTGAAAAGAAAATCACTTGCAGGCCTGGTTCACGCTGCCTTTAAATATGCTCAAGAGATTTCTATTTTTTAAGGGCAAAGGAGTATCTTTTTCAGTTGGTAAGAAAGTTTGGATTCTCTTGTACCTGGAGCAGACTGACTGTCTGAAGGGAACGTACCTGATGACTCGTACGGCTGGACCAGTTCTGACATCTACGAACCACACAACTTGATCTGAGTGGCCACAATGCCCCAAGCGAAGCCTGGGGCCACCCTCTTGACTGACCTAGGAGTTGGGTTTTTTTTTTATTTGGTTGGTTGGTTTGAGGTTGGGTTTCTTTTATATAAACTGATAGTGATGCACTGAGAGAAAATAAGGATTTAATCACAGTTTTCTGAAATACACATTAAGGAAGAGACACGGGCAACGAACCATTGGAAAATAAGAGCCACACCAAGGAAAGAAGGCGAAAGGAATTACCAACACCGTTGCCAGTTTAAAGGGGCTAATAATGTTTAAAATTGGTTCTGCAGCATAAGCAGAAATGAATCAACTCTTCCGAGTATCCCCTGCAAGATAAGCAGCACTGCAGGAGTTGCTACTGCAAAAAAGGAAAAGAAACAAGGACTGTGCGCTAGAGTTGTGCGGCGCTCCCCCCACTCCCCCAGAGCAAAGGAAGGAAGTACATCCACCCGCTCCAGTACTGCTAAAACTCAAAGGTAGTTTCTGCACATCCACCCATGAACACACACTTGCATCCTGTGGACATTACACATCATTTTCCAGACAGATGGATCCAGAACAGAACCCCACGTCTGAACAGCTGGAAGTGTTATGGAAGTTCAAATCGCACTGAACCAAACACTATGGGCTAATTCCAGATTTACATCAGAGTTCAACTTTAGCAAAGGTCAGCAAAATTTAGCACCTCATCTTCGAAAGGATTCAAGCCAGTGCCACATTCTGCACACACTTGAACTCGTTTTCAAACCTTAGTAGGTTCTTTTCTATTAGGTCACGTCTCTGTCATTTCCACTCCTGGTCTTTTCTGAAATTCTTCTTCCCTCCGAGTGGTTTTGATATTTTACATTTCTCCTCTCCTTCCTGGATGCACAGGATTGCTTTTTATTTTTTTTATTTTTATTTTTTTTTTGATTTAGCCAATTTGTTAGCATGCCCCTTCAGATGGTCTCCTGCCTATGATGTCACGTTCCTGCTTTTATTTTGAAATGGTTGAAATGCTTTGATTTAGTCTCAGATCATGTGCTGACATGAGTATCTTTAAAAACCTCTCCTGCAGAGAAGTCAGGATTTCTCTGGTTTTGTAAACTAATAACTGCCAAGGGGTAAAAAGAGCACAAACCAAAAATCTCCAAGCATCCCATTTCAAGGGAATGTTTCTGAATCATACCAAAAGAGAGGAATGACCCAAAGTTCAGAAAACATACCGAGCAGTAAAGGCTAAAAAAATCACACCATACAGAGTGTGAAAAACTTGCAGGAAGAGAACAGCAAAAAAATCCAATCCTTACCTGGCTGAAACAGTCATAAACCAAAAAAAACTATTACTACCTCAGTAAAGGAAAGAAAAACAGTATTTGTGTTTTTGAGAGGCATCTATATATAAGAATGAAAGAAAACTCTGAAATATAGAATACTAGGACTACCTACTCAACCTTCAGAGGAGAAAAATCAAACCAAAACCACTTATAAGAAGAAAAAAATGAGACTTTTCCCCTTAGCTTTCCTTCTTCTCCCCGTTTTTCTTTTTCCTATAGAAACAACATATGCAACTTCTTTTTTTTTCCTATTTTTTTTTCAGTGTTGTTAATGTCTTCAGATAGTTTCCCAGGATGCACAGCAGTTAAAGAAACACCCTTATTTCCCCAGCCTCTTCTTAGCTGCCTAAACCATGGGTGCCTCAGTAAACACTTTAAATCAGTTGCCCAGTACCATGTGCTGCTCATTAGTGGTGCCTTAAACTCACCTGTATTGTTCCCTTTCTTTAAAAGGGCAGCATTCAAAGCACCCAGCCCCCTAAGAAGCATTTTATTTGAGTTGTTATTGCTGTAAGCAGGAATCCAGCTGAAGGAAATGTTCTATTTATTTTTTTTTAAGGCCATCTATGAAGTTTAAAAGCATTCTTTTAAAGAAATGGCTCAAATAAAGAAAAGTAGCAACGTGAACTAGTGAAGAGGAAAAAAAAATAAGGATATTTGATGGCTGAGAAAACTGAAAAAGGTAATATGAATTCTTTACAGAAAACAAGCACTCTGTTATTCTCCAGTGTTATCAAATCTGCATCTTTAGGGGAAGCAGAAACTCGACAGAAAAAAAAAAAAATCAGCTTATTTCTGTTCTTCAATGTCAATATCTATTACATAGGTGTGTTTAAAATGTCTGAAGAGTCAGGTCACTTTGGGTTTAAATACTCCCAGCAAAGCTAAACCACAGGCTTTGCTACTTCGTCCTCAAGCCAAAGCCAGAGTGAAGTGCATCCCTTCCTCAGGAGCCCAGTGAACCATTACAGCTTCAACATCACTGTCCCTCAAAAGAGTTGAACTCACTGCAACCACAACATCAACAGAAGTGGAGGCACAGTGAAAAGAAACACCGCTCTGAGAAATGAGAGCTGATCCAAGCTTTTCCTTAGTCATGCTAATTGAATCTGCCTCCAAACATTTGTGCTTTTTGCTAGACCCCTACCCCAGGTATCAGCTTCTAAGTCAATCTGGCCACATGAATGTGATGGAACTGCTGGGTTATTCTTATCCATTAAAAAAACCCAAAATATTTTAAGCAAACCAGAATTGCAAAAAGCCTGTGTGCTGATGCTATTACTGTTGGGGTTCATATTCTATTAGACGACAATTTTTGCTGTAGTGTTTGGGGAGTAAATTTGTACCATTTAAAGTCTCATTTGAGGGAGCTGTGATGTAAAGATCTTTACTCGCACATCTAGTTGTGTACGTCTTCGGGCAAAGCTTTTTCTCCCTTTGAAGTGTCTTTTTAAATGGGAGGAAAATACTTTTGTCCTCTAAGAAGGTACAGCGAGGATGAGATAATTATTTAAGGTGTTCTCATTCTGATGTGATGAGTGGAGCAGAGAAAGGGCTACAAATATAAGCAAATAAGTCTCGTCGATCCGATGCAGATGAACAGTGTGCGTTTGCACGCGGACTCAACCAAATTGCAAACAGCATGTGTAGCTCAAAAATAATCTGCAAATTGAATTAAAAAAATATTTAAACAACGCTGTAAGCAATCTCAGCCCTGTGTAAACACCGAGCAGCTCCGTATTTTAAAGGAATGTGTGAGCAGGAATCCTTCTGCCTGCCCATGTGGAAGAAGAGTGTTCACAACAGGTCAAAGCAAATCCAGTGCTGGAATGCACAAAAGCCATCAAAGCTCTGAGGCAAGGGTGGAGGTCCCTTGATTTTCACTTTGTGTCACCGACTTCAGCTACAACATCTATAAATCTGAGGATTATTTTGCACTGTGAAATCAGAGGTTCTCTCACGTTGTTCAGCAAAACCTACCGGTCAGATATTCCAGTACGGCAGCCATGTACACGGGAGCACCAACACCGATCCGGTACTTTGGGTGGCCTTTCTTAATGTAACGCAGCATTCTTCCCACAGGGAATATCACCCCAGCCTTTGCAGAGCGGGATGTCTTGGTCGATTTCTTCTTTCCACCCCTGCTGGACATTTTGTCTATATTGGGTGTGGAACAGCACTCTGTATTAGGGGAAAAAAAAATAAAATATATATATAAGGTTGTCAAAAAGGACTGATGCTGTAATACCATAGACTGAGTCTCAAGCCAGGTCAGTATTTTGGGAAAAGCGCCACGTGAGGGTGCTTACAGCACACAGACAAGTTGCCTTTTTAGAGTATATGCAAGAAGAACCTACCAAAATTTTCCACTGCATGTTTACTTGCCATTGTAACCTTGGCATAATTTTATACAGTAAATCTCTAAATCGGGGAAATGATTAAATCTGACTTGAAGGTACTGTTCTGAAATTCCTAACAGACTAAACCCAGTACTGTTACTGGAGTGAAGTGTGCTAGGAATTAAATGTAAATGTAAAATGGAGCTTCTGCATCCAAGCAGAGAGTGCTTTCTGCAAGGAGACCCACCCAACCCTCTGCTCTCTGGGAAAAACCTCTTGGTTGGCCATTTCAACAATTGTGGTGGGACTGGTATGCTCAGGGATAACTGTGCAGAAAGAGCTGAAATAAACCCTCTGAGATTTGAACCTAATGGAAACCAGCGACCTCCACACCACGGACGGTACCACTTCAACGTGCCCTCTAGGAAGGTGATGAACTTCAATCTGTCACCTTTCCTTAACGTAACAGAGGTCTGAACGCCCAGCTGAGATCTGACAGCTGCATCTTGGTTTATGCCAGTGAAGAAACCTACAGCTGATACAGCTGTCAAACATTTCTTTTCTCTCTTTGATTTCTGCTCAGGCTGTAAATAGAAGCTGACAAATCCAAAGGGTTTGCAGACTCTCAAGGCATCTTTGAAGGTTTAGGCAATACACTTGGTTTTGAAACCAACGCCGAGGGAAGGAGGCTGCTCCCACCTCCCCTTCCCTTCCATGTGTCTGAACTCCAGGGAAACCAGTGGCACACACCAGTGAGACACACCGGGGTGCATCCCAGAGCTCATCTTGCTCCGCAGACCCCACCCAATGTACATGCAACTTCACCGGGGTGTTTACACACTCCCCCCCTGAAACCCCTTTATGCTGCAGCCCAGTTTATTCGAGCCCACATTCAGCAGAGCCTAGGCTTGCGTAACACCTTCAGTAAAATAAATGCAACGAGCTTACTGCTTGTTAAAGGTAAGTGGACTAATCCCCATTTATTAGCTCAGATGAAAGTTACGCTTCATTTATGAAACCGATGTCAAAAAACAAGGGAAACTTTGGAAAGGGAAAGCTCCTTTCCCCTGCTGTGAGCTCAGCTCAGTCACAACTATTATTCTGCAAAGAAGAGGACAAAAGCCAATATTGGTGGGTTTTTTTTCCTAACTGGAGCTCACAACCGATTTCAAAACCCTTCCATTTCATTGCATTTTCTCCTCTCGTTAGCTCTGCCTTTCTTAGCAGGAAGGTCGGGTGTGGCTGTCAGTTGGCTATGGACTTTCTGCCAGAAATTATTTTCATACTTCATAATCCATTTTCATCAATCGTACAGATGTTTAATCTCACAAATATTAAGAAGTTCACTGAACCAAACACCAGAAAAAGCAGCCATGAGAAATAACCTGGCCTTCTACTTCCCCCGTAATTCCTTTAGTTTGTAATTGAAGAGTGAACGAGGAAAAGCCTCATTTTTCTAGGAAAAACCTTCAAGCCTTAAGCAGAAAACTTCTACTAACCATTTGCTTATGATTTTATGGGTTAGTCAAAATAGCTGGAAGATTAATACGGAATTCCTTACTTCCTGATATTTGGTTGGGATCTTTTCTTTCTTGTGGGAGAGCCTCATCCAGCCATCAGCTGCGCTTAGATCGCAGCGTGAGTAACGTAGCAATGCACAATTACTGCCAAAGAGGCTCTGGAGGAGCTGGAGCAAGTACAGCTCACCCAACCTAGAAACCCAAACGGAAGACACACTGGATGGCCAGGCTGTAGCTGGGAATAGAAGGAAACGAAAGAACACTCCCTCTGCATTTTTAGTTCCAGGAACATGATTATTCGCTGAGAATGAAGGGAGGTGTTTCTTTCATAGGTGGAAAACAGCAGTTGCTGTACATCACAGTCCCTGGATACACATCACCTACTCAAAGCCATGCTACCCGAGTTGGGAACGTGCCGTCAGTTGTCCTCAAAACACTAAACCAACCTCTCCTATTGGACCCTCGAGCAAAACCCGTGGCTGTTGGTTTCCAACCTCTCTCATCTGGTGTTCAGAAGACGTTCTTCCCTTTAACGTAGTCTTCTACCTCCAAGCTTCCCGTCATCTGCAGCTCTCTAACACCTACCCGTATATAAAGAGGTGTATCTTTCTTCTTTTGTAATAAGCTTATTTTATCACTTCTGCAACTCTAGAAGTTAATTTCCCCCTTTGTTTTGTACTCCTAATGACATTTTTCTTGTAAATATTCAGGATAACCCTGGACCTACCATGACAATGAACCTGATCCTCTCATACCAGACATTAAAGAGATTTCTAGCTGTAAGTTTATTTGTGAGGAAAAACTTTGCCTGATTAAATCCTTATTTTCTCTCAGTGCATCAATATCAGTTTATGTAAAAAAAAAAAACCAAAAAAACAGCTTTTATTATTCAAGGAGAAATGTGATAAAGATGAGTTTCAGAGTTTCATTCCTCAANCTCAAAAAAAAAAAAAAAAAAAAGAAAGAGACTCAAAGTCACTGACAGTCAATGGATCAGTCTTTCCCCTCAGTTTCCTTTCTTTTGCCTTTGCAATGCAATTACTGAGCAATTTCCCCAAATACGTAGCGTCTTCAAAGACTTGACAATAAAGTGATTTCGTGTCAATGTGACAGTTCACAAAATTACCACTGGGATAATCGGGGAATATCACTGCAGAGTCAACTTATCTAAGTCCACCTTTGACTTCGAACCCAATTTACTGCTGTGTTCTCCAGAGGCTCTGCCGGGCTTGGACACAAACTGACCTAGCGGCAGAATTTAGCACCTCATTCACAGCCTTCTGAAAACCCCTTAAAGACCGTAGCAAGATCTGTACTGCTTTCTAGGATCTCAAAAGTCACAGAAACTAGAGTTTGACGGTATATTCATTCGGCTCACAGCAAAGATTCAAACCACAAGGCTCCTCTGCTGTCACATCTTTGCGAGCTAGAAAGAAATTTTCTAAGAAACAAAGTAATTTGAAGGCGTAGCGAAGAAAACAGCGTAATTAACACCTTTCTGTTTGAAATTGGCTGTAGTAACCATGGTTGGCCATATTTTTCTGTGTGAAGACAGATACTCCACTAAACCACACTTCCAAACACCACCTTCCTAAAATGCACACAGGCATCTGCTTTTCTGAAAGGTTTAACGTCACTTAATCGGGAAAGTACAGCCTGCACATCCTGGGAAAGCGATACTGATTTCCAAATACACCACTTCATTAGCTCACTCAATTTGACACTTCCATCAAACAGTAGTAAATAAACCCCTCCTGCTATTAATAGTTTTCAGGTATCGTTCTTCATGACTGAAATCGCTCTGAATGCTGCTGCTGTCAGGCAGGGACTGCTCTGAGCATGGGCTGCCAGGGGTGTATTCACTGCACTCGGCGAACAGAGGATTCAATTTAGATCTACAGGATCACATCACTAAGTGCAGTGGAATCCAGGAGACCAGGACTAGAATCCATTTATCCTACAATAGGATAAACCACTAAGATTTAGTAATTATTTTTCCTCTTCTTTCCAGTACAAAGACTAAGCTGGAAAGTTTTTTTTTTTTTTTTTTTTTGTAGCACGGGAGATTAACTGCAATGCTATTTTCTTCCCATTGTTTCAGAAGAGGAACAATGGCAGTGCTGCCATCGGCTCTGAAATCTATTTCTGGACTAGAACCAGAGCTGAACTCCTTTTGAAAAGGTGCATTAGGATTTGCTTTGACAACTAACTTGTTCTGCTCTTAGCTCATAGGACGCTAGTCTGGCGTGTTTAGAAGAGGCACCGCTTAGAGTTGGTCTAAAATGGTCCCTATAACGCCTGCCTAGCGCAGCAGCCTCTCCGGCTGTGCCCGCGGTTTCCAGGTACGAGGGGAATAAAGGAAGAGCTCATCACTCCCTCATTGTTTGATCGGATGTGATTTCAAGTTCTAAGTGAAGTGTTTTATCAAAGCAGTAAATCTCTGCGGTCTGACACAGAGGGAGGAGCGAAACCAGTTGTGAGACAGCCCTCCCAGCGCTACATTAATTTCTGAGCTGAAAAAGTAGCACCATAGCTGCCTGTATTTTCACTGGCAAAACGGAGAGAACGTCCCTCATCTAGGAATACCCAATAGCTGTACTTTCTGCTGAAGATTAGCGAGACTAAAATTCCCACAGTGACAACAGAAAGGACGGAAGAAGAGGACCAACGTTTTCCCCAAAATCTGCACGCAAAACAAAACACTGTTGCACAATTGTATTCAACTGGCAAAAGTCCCTCCCTCCTACAATGGGTCTGAAAACCCGAAACAAATGCCCCCTTAATGCGCAAACCTCCACTGTGAACAGAACTGGGAGTGTGACAAGAGTTTTAGCCGGGCGCCCTGCCACCAATAGTCAGGAAAATGTAAATACAATTGTCTTCACTGACCGCTGCTGGGAGTATTAGCCTGAAATCAAGCCCGTTTGTACGTTAGAGCTTTTTGTGTCCTAGGTAGGAAGCATAAAATTTGATACAGGCCCTTAAATCACTGGATTGAACGTTCAGAAAAACTGTTTTAAAGAATGTTTTGAAAACTTTTCTGCCCCTTGACATTTTTTGGAAGAAAGCGAAGACATACTAAAGAAATCACGTGGAGGGGTCCAAGGCAAAAGCCAGATGTAGACGTAGAATGAAATTTAAGATAGATGCTACAGTGCTGAGGGGAGGGCGGGCAAGAGCTCGACCCTCTGAGGAGGCCAGGAATGGTGTGAGTCTACCATCACTGCTCTTGGAGCAAGGACCACGAGCCAAATCCCGCCCATCCTCTCTTTAGAATGGGTTTGGGTGAGGAACAGTAGCTTCTTGATGTCTTTACAGCATCTCTCCCCAGCGAGCGAGCAAGCGCTGCGCTCGGTCCGCAAACACCACACGTTTCTTTGTCGGCTTTCCCTCTAGGAAGCCCTGAGCTGACAAAACCCGATGCTCACCGTGCTGCCCACTGGGTGAATGGTCCCTCTCCCAAGGGAGACTCTAGAGGCTCTTTTTTTTTACCTCTTGTGGCCTCTGTGCCAGATTCCTGCTCCTTTATCACTGCTTCATAACCTTGCAGGGGCAGGAGTAACTTACACGCAGAACAGACCACAAGCCTTGATTCGGACTGACAGAATTGTACAAAAATACTTTTAATTTCTTGGAGAAAGCAAGATTTTGACCATCCTTCAGGAATGCGACTGTACCACCTATATCAAGAGCATCTCTTTTATCAGAGCTCACTGGTGAGCACTGGAATTTCACCTGCAGAACCAGGCAACTCCTCAGGACAAATTCAAACATGCTGATTTATTTTAAGCCCAGAGTGTGTGGCGGTGGATTTTTCTCTTTTGCTAATTTAAAATCAGCAGTGCTTAAGCATCCTTCCTATCTTACTGTCATTAGGTCAACTTCTAGACTTACTACTGGGTTGTAGATCAGTTGTGGCTTACTCTGTGCTGTCAACATTTGGCTTTCCTGGCAATCAGAAGGGTAGGTCTCACACACCACAAAACAAAGTCACTCTTTAGGAACCCAGAAGATTTCAGTGTGAAAGGTTAGGATACATAACACAGCAAAACCACCTGCAACTACTACAAAGTAAATAACAGTGTTGCTCCTTTCTTTCAAAACACTTCAAAACCCCCCACAACACATTGGGGACCACTTGAAACAGTATCTCCCAAACTCAACCCCATCAAAATATATTTTTCAAAGCAACTGTAACTGTCTGGTTCCCACCTAAATCTTTTAACTCTGGGTTGAGTCTAAGAACCCGGGATCTTGTTTTTATTAATTGCTCCCTCGCTCTTTAGCTCATTTATTTCTTCTGCTCTCAGGAATGGGAGAGGCAGTGGAGCTGCAAAGTTCCCTACAGACCTGTTGCTAAGTGACAGCCACACACGGTCCCGGGGGAAAAAAATGGTTGTTCGCTTGTATGGTCAAGAGATAAATAATAAGTCTCCTCCAGAAATACTTTAACAACCAGTCTCCCTTCTATCAACATAAATGAAGCAACCTGAGCTTGACACCACCCTACCTGCTGGTTCACAGCCTCTGATCCAAATTCATGGGCCTTCCCCAACTTACTTTTAAAGGTTACACGGGAAACAAAAGGATTCTAGGAAGACGTAAATTACAGAAACGGTTTGCTCCCCTTTCTGTCTCCTACGTGCGCAGTCTTTGGGCTCGATCCAGGCTCTCCTGGGATGTACCTTGTGCGGAGCCTCAGGAACCTGCATTCACCTGCGCCTTGCAGTACTTGCAGTCCCCTACGAGAAACACCCACACCCAGAGACGGTCGGTCCGTATAGGTTGCTCAAATCCTGCAGGCAGACATATTGCAGGCTGTACGACAAGTGACAGTTCTCAAAGAATACCGGGCTCCGTTTCTAGCTGAACATTTATTTTTACCACTTCTCGGAAGCCTTTGGTTACGGGGTTTTTTAAATGTCATTTGGCTTTTTCAGAATGAAGTCATTCCCGTGTTGGCAGGCAACTTTTATGCCACGGTTTCCTCATCCCGAAGCGAAACCCACGGAACACACGTCCTGCTGCTTTTCCCTTGCGCTTTTCGCAGTCTCTCTCGATCATCTTCTCCCGCCCGCTGACCCGAGGTGGGGAACACGAAGGAGTCCGGACGTGCGTGGAAAGGCAGAGGGACGGGAGGAGCCGCAGCTCGACCTCTCCGGCCGGTCCCTCACCCCGCCCCGTGCAGGGCCGGCGGCTGCAGGGGGCTCACCGGGGACCCCTTCCAGCCTCCGCACCGCAACCCGAGGACAGCGGCAACCCCCAGGCTGCCACCATTTCGCTGGGTGCGGGAAGTGGAGGGAGAAAATCTCCTTCCTTCACTCGAGGCACAACAAGAGGCAGAACCAACAACCCGCCCGGCACGGCTCTAGCCCCCGGTTTTCCTCAGGCA
>VWZK01015581.1:203198-214944 GCA_013396935.1 Baryphthengus martii | reverse complement strand
CTGCCGGTGCGGCCGCCCGGGCCGGGCCTTGGCACCGCGGCCTCCGCAGCTGCTCCCGACCGAGCCGTTGTGCGCCAACCGGGGCCGCTGCTGCGTCTTCGGCAAAGCGCGGGGAGAAGGGGGGCGATTAACGCCGCGTTGTTCCCGAAATTAAGTTTCTCGGTTCGGTGGAGGGAAAAGAAGGAGCGACGGGATGGCTGCGGCTGGTGCGAGGCGGCTGCGCTCTTTCTATGCCCTGGTGCCGTGCAGAGGTGGCTTGCTGCCATCTTACAAAGGCCCCCAGATGGAGCTTTTGGAGGAGTTCCCTTCCACAGGGGAGACGCCGATGTCCTTGAGCGCGCTTTGGCGGGCTGGGAGAGCTGGGGGGTCGCTGCTGCCCCTTGCCCCGCAAATGGAGGGTGCGCCCCGTCGCCTCGCCTCTCCTCCACGGCGGTGCTGCCGGCGGAAGATGCCAAACAAGTCCTAACTGATTGCCTCTGCGTTTACAGAGGTGGGATTGGAGTTTTGAGTGTCATGGAAAACTCCCAGCTTGCTGATGAGCCCAGACCCTTCTGCTGGTCCCACTTGAGTGGGTGCCCAAAGTGAGATGCCAGCCCACAGCCTCTTCACCAGTGTCCCTTGCTGCTCTTTCCTGGCTAGAACTGTGACATGTGTCAGCGGCACAGTGGTGTAGTGTCATTGTAACTACCAACAGCTAGTAGAAGGAAGAAGTTGCTCTCTCACCTGCTCTTCTCATCAAGCACCCTGAGCTCCAGCTCTCCATATATACTCTTGGTGTCAGCAAACAGTACCTTTGTCCTACAAAATAGAAAGCAGAAAGGAAAAAAAAAAAAAAAAAAGAATGGTTTAAAAGAACAGAAACCAACAAGCTGTATAAAATGCAGGACTGGTCTGAGAACCATCCTTTCAACCAGTGTTTCTGAGCAGAGGGGCGAGCAGACGGGGCTGGCACAGTGCCGCCCTCGCTGCCCGCGGCCTACGAAAGCGACGTGGTGTGCAAATCCACCGGCCAAGCGCAGGCGTGGTAGTTGTGCTGCTCTCATCCCGAGAAATGGCCGGGGCTCGCTCTGGTTTTTAACACGGCTAAACTCCCTGTCTCCTGAGACATCTCTCGTGACCTTTCTGTGCAAATGCAGCCTTGGCCTGGCGCTGCTCTCTAAGTAAGTGCTGATTGTAACCTGAATGCTGTTCAGACGCACGCTTTGGTGTAACAAAGACTCCCTGCTAAGTGAAGTGCACGATAGTCCCTCGTGCCTTTAACCCAGGATAGGGATAGGAGACTTACTGGGCCATCTGCTGGTTTTACCCAGCTGAGGACACACTCTAGTTCCCTGTGTTCCCATCCACACACCGTCTCCCTCCCACCTCCTCCTCCTCCGTGTTCTCTGCTCTGTTTTTCTCCTTGTGGGTAGTGCCACCCACACTGGAACCCTTCCCGTGTGCTCTGCGGAGCGCTGAGCAGAGCTGGTCCTCCAATGCTGGGCTCTTCCCACTCCCTTTTGCTGTCACCCACACGAGTTTTATTTAAAAAAACAACAAAACAACCCCCAAATATGACATGATGAGCTGCAAAGGCTCATGTGGGATTTAAAGAACCCACGACATTGTCTAATGGGGTTGATTCAACGCTATGAGGCGAAGGGAGCTGACCTACAAGGGCAGACAGAAGGAGATATCGAGGATAATCAGTGCAGTTAATGTTCTGTGCTCTTCTGCTGTCATCTTTCATTTCCTCTCTCTTTTAAGGGGAATCTCTGGATTTTGTACTTTTTAAGAAAGCCCTCAAAACACAATCGGTGAGAATTTCTGGAGTGAGAGCTGCCTGAGTTTGCAGAGGGCCTGAACAATTTGTCCATGTCCAGAGCCTGCAGTTATCATTTTAATATTAACGTTGACTGGCTCATCTCCCACCAAAGCACAGATTTATCACTCTGGACACCCACTGGGTCTGCACAGGGCACCTTTTTAAGAGCACACGTTGTGTGACAGGGGTCTCAACATGACGAAATCTGTGAGATTCCACTCCATAAACTACCTCACCAAAACAAACCTCAGATTTAATTCCCTTTGCCAGTTTAGTGATGTATTTATTTATATATTGAATGATAAAAAAGCACCTTTCCAGAGCTCTGCTCTCTTTATGATTGACATAAACAATTCTTGTATCCTTACTTGGTTCTGACACCCTGTAACAACTTCAGCAAGGTGGTTCTGAGGGATGGAGAATATAAATCCCTAACTTGTTTAGGCAGTGTAGGTGGCAGAGAAGGAAATGTTAACGTGGGAGAGAGCGGAGCAGAGTGGGAAGGGTGGTGGCTGATGGTTAATCCTCTTACAGTTGGATCAGCATTTTCCCTTTGGGATGGTTGGCTTCGTTCTGACCGCCTCACCTCCTTTGTCACTGCTCTTTATTTGTCGCCGTGTGTTTGTTGGGTATCGGGAGGGAATGTCCTGGGTTACTGAAAATACCTCTTCAGGATGTGGTGCTGAGCCAGCAGGTCCCAACTGGTTTCCTTCCACCTTCACACAGTCAAAAGCAAGTACAGATTCCTCAGGCACCGCCTGCTTCTCTGGAGGGACTGGCTGGACCTCAGTCTCCTCGCTTTTTACAGCCCGTGAGACTAATCCATGCTTCACTTAGCTCCTTACGCTCAGGTTACGGTCACCTGTACATCCCTGTAATGTATATAATGCTACAGACGCTGCATTCTCCCTCAGATGGGCTCAGTGACCTCGGAGCAGATCCACTCAGTGCTCATCACGCTCTTAATGCAGCTCCCAGTCCATGTATCTGTCCCAGTGATGAATTAACCTGTGATTTCCAGGGGGCTGTCAGCGGATTGCTGTAACCCACAGTATTACAGCACTTGAATGTGGGAGGGACAGGTCTTTTCTTTCACTTTGCACTGGTTTCCAGCCACCATAAAGACGTGCAGCTTCCTCGTTATTCCAAATTAGCCCATCAAGATCAGGAGCTTCTGTCAGTGAGACCGACCACAAAGCGATAGAAGCGATAGAATCATCACTTTGGAAGGGACCTCGAGAGATCATCGAGTCCAGACCCCCTGCCAGAGCAGGATCACCCAGGGCAGGCCACACAGGAACAGATCCAGGGCGGGCTGGAAAGTCTCCAGAGAAGGAGACTCCACCACCTCTCTGGGCAGCCTGGGCCAGGCTCTGTCACCCTGACAGGAAAGAAGTTTCTCCTCCTGTTGAGGTGGAACCTCCTGGGTTCCAGCTTGTACCTGTTATTCCTTGTCCTATTCCTGGGCACCCCAGAAAAGAGCCTGGCCCCTTCCACTTGTCCCCCACCCCTCAGATTTGTAGACATGAATCGAATCCCCTCTCAGGCTTCTCTTCTCCAGACTAAACAGCCCCAGTTCTCTCAGCCTTTCCTCACAGAAGAGATGTTCCAGTCCCTTCATCATCCTCGTAGCCTCTGTTGAACTCTTTCCAATAGATCCCTGGATGTATCTTTCCAATAGATACTGGAACTGTGGGTTTGATACCTCGTTTGTGCAGGATCAGAGCTGTTGATCTTAATGAGCCCTTTTTATCTCCTTTATCTAGACAAACAGAAGTGGTTTGGTTCCCAGCACACTTCCAAACCCCACGGCCTCCTCGGTCGGAGGGCGCAGCTCTTCTACGCTCGGCTTTATCTACCACAGGTAAACAGAATGAATTCCATTTTCTTTGCTTTGACATCATGGTCGTGACAACTGTGAGAATATTCCCCCTCTTCTGAACACGGAAAACAATTATTTGTTCCTGCCTCGATGTCCTCCAGGCGCCGTCGGCTCTCTATTGATTGCCGGGCCTGGTGTTCTGTAGAAGTGACAACTGCTGCTAATATGTTATGGGGAGATTAATACTTCCAGGGCACAAGAAAGAAATGGATGTCTGGGATTCATTTCCCAGGCTGGCAGACAGAGATAAGTTAGTACAGATAATTTATTTCTTTTGTTCCAGATTTTCCTAGACGGTTTAACCTCTTATTTTTTATCCAGAAATTAAACTTGTACTAACCAACTGTACGGCACTTTAGTAATTGCTTTCTGCTACAAAAATGTCCACTGTGGACATTTTTATCGGTGGTTATGCCTCCTATTACAAAATGCTCAATTGCTTTGAGCATATTTTAAATAAAATGTTATTTTTTTTAAAAAAGAAGACCAACTTTTTAGTTTTTAAATCCGGAAAAGGAGAACCGCTGTGATAACTGCACTTTTAACCCAGCTTCTGAAGTTGTTGGTACAGCTAGTGGATGCTATGACTCAAAAAAAAAAAAAAAAAAAGCCCAAATCTGTGAAATCATAATTAATCTGTAGATTAGGGGTGATATTAACCTCCAATATAATGCATTTCAAAACCTACTTCTTCCAAATAAAAGCTGGTTTGAGTTAGAAAATCAACAGCCCGACAGCAGGATGACGTGACGTCGGGAAACGTAAATGCTGGTTTCCCAGCAATGTGGGAGAAGTAAGCTCTAAAATAAGCCTGAAGCACCCTTGAGCACCCAGAGAAGAGGGACCCTCGTCATCCTCTCGTGTCCTCAACCTTCTGCTCCCAGCGTAACCCAATCCCAGGCTGTGTATTAAGCCAAGCAGCTCATTCTCTTCTGGTATTCGAAACGGCCTCTCGCACGGCTGCCTTTTAATGTCAAGTGGCTGGGGAAAATTCTGTGTTATTGTGCAAAGAAAAGTATGCAATCTAAGGGCTATGATTTATATTATTAAGTCAAGAAGATTCAAAATTACATCCCGTGATGACCCACTCGATGGTTCCTGGTAGCTGGTGAAAAGCTTGGCGGGTAGTCGTGGAGTAATAACTCAGGTTGCTTATTTTTAGTTATTAAATCCCCCCGCTGCCCCAACATTAATTTTCCATGTAAGCAATAGCTAGAGTTGCCAGAGGGATTTTATATAATTGCAGGTGGTTGGAGACATAGTTGGTAATTGCAGAAATGCAGAGGGAGATGTCCAGGAGATGATCTTCTATTAAGCTGTGGCCGTTGCTATGGAATACTTTCCGAACTGCTGTTCTGCATGAAGAGCACCAGGCTACATCATTTCGAATCAGAGGTTCTTTTTAAAGCAAACTCATTTCTTTGCCTGAGAAAGCAAAATCAGATCACCTCTCTGAGGAATAGTAATTAAAAAAGCTCCTGGACAACAGATATTATATAGAATATAGTTCATGAAGGAGCCAAGAGAATTAGAGCCCACCCTAATATCAAGCAGCAATGAAATCAGGGGCTTTTGTAGCCAGCTCATGAGACAAACCCTGCTCTTGAAATTAAAACTTCTCTTGCAAATACAAAGATCACCAACTCTCATAGCAAACAGCAGCTTACTAGAGGCTGATGTCCTCACTTTGAACTTCCTAAATTCATTCAGGTCAGAGAGAGCATTATTCTCTTTGTTTTGAAGGATGTGAGAGAGTGGCACAGAAGGAAGAACCGGTGCTGGATGTTTGTGGTGGACACAGAAGTACAGATTGTGCCTGCACGGCGGTGTCAAAAGCCGTGCCAGGTGACACGGTCACCCTGGGCTTTGCTGAAGGACCCAAAGAGCCCTGGGAATGCCCCAGGGCTTCATAGGAACAGTTTCTTTGGGAAATGTTGTAAGAGTAGGTTAAGAAAGGAGTAATGATTGGTAAATTTAGTACTGCTGGCTCGACAGTTGCCACGTCACCGCTGTTACTCTGCCGCAGTCTTATCTTGAGCTCTTTCTGGAGTAAAGTCTGAAGAAAAGCTGTAGATCACGACGGTGGGGGAAAAAAAAATCCTTGAGAATGACAAGTTCTAGCACCTGCTTTGCTCACCTTAAAAATCCACGTGTTGGGCAGTGTCTGGGCAGTGACTGGAGCACAGGAAGTTTTTCCCATGGCACGGACAGATAAAAACTTTAAAATCAAGGGAGAACTAAAGCAACATCTCCCTCTGCGGGAGTCCCCAGTACTACACCCCCGGGCTCTCTCAAAATCTCCCTCTGTAATCTCAAACTGCCCAGTGGGCCAAGCCTCCTGCTGCTTCCAGAGAGACTGGGTGGGCTGCCAGCCAGCAAGTGCGGAGGGTAGGAACCATAACTCATTAGTTCTAACTACAGCCTTGGTTTCTTGACAACAAGTCTTGACACTTTTCTTCTGTCATCTTCAGATTATGCCACTAGGCACGGTAAGAATAAGCAGGTGCCTGTAGTATAGATGTACTTTTTTTATTTTCTTTTTGTTGTGTGGACAGATATTCCTCATTGCTTCATTTACATACAGCCCTAGAATTCATTTGGAGATATGTTATTCCCTTCTACTTACTCCTTGCTAATTCAGCTGATGACATTTTGATCCCTAAAAAATGGCTTATGGAAAGCGCTGGGGGGACTATCAGTGAGAAATACACCGGGATATTTGTTTGGAAGTGTTTAGAGGGTCATTCTGAAGCTTGTGGATCAAGCAGACAAGCAAAATTAGTCTCAAGTGTCCGTTGACCTGTCCCACAAATTGAACTATGGAAGGTAAAGCGTTCTCTGGGTGATCGCTGTGGTCAAGGCTTTCCAAACAATAGAAACACACTCCCATCAGCTGTTTATTGGGTCATAAATGAATATGAAATATGAGCATGAAACAAAATGAAAATCTAAATCCTTCCATGTCCTATTTTGAGAAGAAAATAGTGGAGTGTTTGCTGACTTCCTGAGCGTCCTGATTGTTGTGAGTAACCCCCATAGCTTGGGAATGTGCCTCTTAAATTAATTTTTGATTTCCCTGTATGCTGTGCACTGAATTCTCAGAGGTTTCTGACTCATTAATATCATACCAGTTTTCAGAGGTCTGGCCAGTTTAGAGAAAATAAGAAATGTGTAGTTTGATGCTAAATGACCCTTATCCCACCTGGGAGTATTTACTAGCGCTCAGCATTTCTCCTGAATGCACCTCACATTCTTAAACTACTCTTTAGATTCCTTTTCCACCTAGGTAGTTTTTTTAGGTACTGAGATACAGAAAAGAAAACAAAATCCTAATTTTCTTTCAAGATAGGGTTTTGTAAAAAGAGACACGTGCAGGAAACCCAGCAGAAGCAAACGTCAGTCTGCTGCCCCAATCCCTCGACCCTCGTTCCCGTGTGCGTGCGTCGTGTTCTGCACGTACAGGTACGATTAGTGAAGTCCACGACCTGAAATATTCTTCTGGAAACTGGAGTTGGCGAACAAAGCACCATCTGGTCACTCAGATGGCTATCTGGAGCCTTCTTCATGAAATAGATTCTTTTTTTTTTTTTTATTGTTGCTCCTCCTTGGAGCTGGAGAGTATTTCTGGGCTGTCGTGGCCAACGTTTTCAAATGTGAGCGGTGATTTTGCTAACCAGATCTTTTCGAGGTGTTTCTATTGAACAGAGCTATGGAGATCATTAATGACTTTAGAAATTCTCACCTAGTATTTTCCTTAATGGGATGTATCCTGAGATCTCTCTTAAGCCCTTTATCACTGCAAAGAGGAGCATCCTTAAGCACCTTTACCATCTGCCTGTGAAAACATGATGCGGTTAAGGAGCTCAGCCAGCAGGTGGAGTTTAAATTGCATTTAAACAGACGAGTTTTAGACACAGGTTAAGGTTTAGCTGGAACTGTGCTGCTGGAAATGCCTCTTACTGACAGTTCTGGAAGAGTGTTGGGTCGTTAAAGCTTCCATCGGCTGTCAGACCGTTTATGTGTTGGCCATGTCAGCAGAGCAGAGGTGGCACAGGCAGTTTATTAACTTGGTCATGTTGACTTTGGAGGAACGTGAAGGAGGGCTAAACAATGGTGACTGTGTGTAAATCTGGTTTTAAAAGTCAGCTGTCAATTTTACATATTCCTGCACAGACATGAAGGGAGAAGGAGCACTCACATAAACTGAATTCCCAATTTAAACTTTTGTTTTTTATATAATTTTGTGCCTTGTTGGCAAAAGGTGGGATTAGGATGGGATTTGATGGCGGTGCTTCGCTAGAAGCTGCATTAAGCACTGAAAGAGATGAGAGGGTCAAGAAATATCTGGCAAAAAATCATAATGCTGCGTTGGTAGCAATGGGAGGTAGATGAGAGGAAGGTTTATTGCATCTGTCGCCGAGCTTTATTCTGAGCCTGGTGCTGAACAACAGCCAAAGCCAGAGAAACCAGAGCTGGCCAAGCCTCCTGAGCAGGATCTGGCCATGGCTGGCATCTGCTAGGGAGTGAAGCCAGACTCCAAGGCTTATACCTCCATCTTAGAGATGAACTGTGTGGGCTGGCACCTCTTTATCTTACATTATGAGTTCTGGCTTCAGGTTAAAGGCAAGACCAGATCTAGAAATGCTGCTATGAGAAGATGTTCTGTTCTGGAGGCAGTTTCTGCTGTTCCCCAGAAATCGATACTGGAAGTGTGTAAGACTGTAAAGAAAAATATTGATGGGATTTACTGTGGGTAATAGAGATGGGAGCAGTACCGGCAGCCAGGGAAGTCCTTATGTCACAGTTTGCAGGGGAGAAAAAAAAGAAAAAAAAAGAAAACATTCCACCATGCTGTGGTTATTTGAAGGGTGAAATTTTCCATCCTCCTGACGGGAATGACTTGCAGAACCTCCTGGAGATGCAGTCTGTAAAATCTAAAGTCATCCTGGACACAGAAACAGGCAGGAGCACGCAAAGAGGAAAGGGAAAGCCAACCAGACAGGCAAATTGAAGTCTGCCAGGTTACCCTGACTTCCTCTGAGCTATGCAGGGGAAGAAAGGGAATTGGCAGCCATTAAAAACCGCACGATGACACAGCCCCATCGCTGCCGAGACAACGCAAAGTACGGGTGGAGCACCGAGGAAAAAACGTACAGGCTGAAATTCCAGTTGTTAGAGGCTACAGAAAAAAAATACGGCTTTAATCTAAACCGGATCTGTTCCTGAACTGGTGATGCTAAACCTGTGGCAAAGGACTCAAAGGAGAGAGAGATGCAAAGCGGCACAAAAAGCACGTTCAAAGCAGGTGACACGGGCTGCAGAAAAAAATGCCCGGGCGTTTGGAGGAACTGAAATGTCTTTCAGGTCCTTGCATCTGAAAACACCCGTGTGCTCAAATCAGTCAGGTGCCTGCTCAGCAGGATGCCTTAGAAAAGAGAAGGAAATATCAGGAGCCATAAAACGAGCATCTCAGCACCCAGGCAGCAGACGGACAAACTGCGCTAGACCCAAGGACCGTCGAACAAAACCCCAGCAAGGATTTACTGCCGAATTCCCTCCCTTGGGGGAATACATTTCACCTGGCAAGAAGCTGAATTTTCTCCACGCTAAGCTCCAAAATAAGGAAAGTTGGCCAGTGAGCCAGGAGAGCCGCCGTGGCCACGGAGACTGTCGTAAATAACGCCGGGAAGCATTTTGGGAGTCGGGCCATCCCTGCCTGGGTGGTCTCAGACAGCGAGCCCCAGTTTCTCGCTGCCTGCAAAAATTGACAGTATTTTCTTTGCCACCTTAGAAAACCTGAGTACTCTGGAGGCCTGGCTGATGTGCTTTCTGCCACAGCAGAAGGTTGGCTTTGCTGATCTAAGGATCTGTTCCAGTCCTGGGTCTAGTGTTTCAGTCCCAGAGCTCGCCGGGAGGCGATGCTGAATCAGCAGCTCCCTCCACAGAGGTTTCTTAAAGAAAGCTACAAAAAGCGAAGGGAATCTCTGGCATTCCGCTCTTGTAACCTGCCTTTCCCATCTCCTGCTGCAGTGCTCCGTGCCTGACAGCAGTGGCCTTGTGTACTAAGGTGCTTGTAGTCCCCACGTGATTATACCTACCAGTATAAAAAGGACTTGCAGGCATAAAGAAAAAAAAAATGTGTGAAGGGCAAAGGCTGCACCTCCTGGCAAGCTGTAAACCTCCCTAAACCATAAGCAGGGAATTCTGCCAAGATCAGGCTACTTCTTTTTTTTTTTCTTTTAATTAAATAAATTTTTCTCGTCTTATTTTTTTTTCTTCAGCTTCTAAATAAACTCTAGCTGCCAGCATATGGGGTAGGAGGTCAGTGGGTTGCAGCTGAAATCCGATGGGATCCCACTGGTAATGTGCTGCTTGGATTCCCACGTATTGACTGCAATATTTCCAGCACGCTGATTTTTATATCAGACATCAAAAGAAATGAACGGGCACTAAAAAAAAAAAAAAGAGAAGAGAGAAAGAATTCAAAGTCAAGGCTGGTGATTTGCTGGGTAGGATAAAAAAAGAGGTGGTGAATTAATGCGGGATTTTACCTTTTGAGTTGCATCTGAACCTCTGTCAATCAATTCTGCCATGAACTCCAGTTTCACTGGGGTTTGTTGTATATTCTGTGTGATCTTCTCCTTTACTGCCGGCACATCGGCCGCTGGGAGAGGATTTACCGTTAGAGTCGTGCCAAACTGGCTCTGGTGTCTGATTTTCAGGGAGAGTCAAACTAAATTTGGGGATTTGACGTGTGCCGGGGGTGAGGAGTGCTCGGACAGTCACCTGACAGGGCTGAACCACCACAGCCTGGCTGCGTGCTAGCGCTCCCGGAGACTTCTAGAAAGAAGCCGGTGGCGTTTTATAGCTGTGGCCCCCCCAAAAAAAAACGGCAACTGGCCGTGAGGCTGGGGAGAGCAAACCTTCCCTTCATTAGGCAGGAAATGACAACAGATGGCTTGAAGATGACTTCATCGGCAGCGAGCTTTTGTTTTCTGCACAGACCGGTGCCATCACCTCCACCCGAAGACAAAGCAGGCAGTGGGTGTTTTATTAGTATCACATCTTTGCCACCTTCTATCAGTCAAGGGAATGAGGAGGGAGGTATGTTAGATGGGGAACTGCCCAGGGGAGAGGATTATAGGTGATCGTTACCTTTGATTTCTAGGAAATTAATGGTTTTTTTTGTTAAAGAGCTCCTGTTTCTGCACAGGAGCTCCTGCTCCTGATTATGTAGCTCAAAGCGTGCAGGAGAACGATGGTAGCTCATCACCAAAGGCTACTGCTTTTTGTAGGTTATTCTCTTCAGTGTGTACTCATGAAACGTTGGCCTCCTGCAGCGAAGAGCCGTGATGGTTCCGGCGGCTGCGGCGTGCGCGTGCTGCTCCTTTGCAGACGGCCGGGCTAGAGCTGCTGCGGTACAAACGCAGCTTTGCTTTGGATGCTCCTTTCTTTAAACCCAGGAAATAGCTCAGAGGCCACCAAAAGCAGTTTGTAGTGTGTAGGAATCGCCACTGACCGTTTAGAAGAGAGGATTCTAGCGTGAGAAGCTACGAATATAGCACAGCGGTGGGAAGGAACAGGTTTAGGCTGTTAGGGCTGCGAGAGGATTCCTCTGAAGAGAGTTTGGTGATTTTATAGAATGGCCTTTGTCAGATCTCCATCCTAAAGACGTGCAGTTCCTCCTTGGGCAGGATTTGCAGGGTGTTGCGTCAGGTATTTTTTATTTTGCTTTATATTGTTATTTGCCGGTGCTCTGGATTGTGTAAAACGTGTGGGAGTAGCACGTGCGCCCTGGCTCCCGTTACCCAGGCAGCATTAGCTGGGCTGTGTCTGTTCCTCCAGAAGGCATACAGGAGTCATCCCATTATATTCAAACAATTAAATGTGCAACCCCAACGACCATATTTTGATTATCAGACAAGCTAACAGCTATCAAAGCAGAGTTAACACAGACTGCCTAACCAGTCTGATCTCCTTCTATGACTGGGTGACCCTCCTGGTAGACAAGGGGAATGCTGTGGATGTGGTCTACCTAGACTTCAGCAAAGCCTTTGACA
>VWZK01015581.1:154505-202977 GCA_013396935.1 Baryphthengus martii | reverse complement strand
GGCTGGGGAAGGGACTGGAGGGAAAGTCTTATGAGGAGAGGCTGAGGGAGCTGGGGTTGTTTAGCCTGGAGAAGAGGAGACTCAGGAGGGACCTTCTCACTCTCTACAATGACCTGAAGGGAGGTTGTAGTCAGATGGGGGACGGATTCTTCACCCAGGCAACTGGTGACAGGATGAGAGGGCACGGCCTGAAGCTGTGCCAGGGGAGGTTTAGGTTGGATATTAGGAAGCACTTCCTCATGAAAAGGGGGATTAAACACTGGAATGAACTGCCCACGGAGGCGGTGGAGTCGCCATCCCTGGAGGTGTTTAAGGAAAGATCGGACGTGGCACTTGGTGCCATGGTCTAGGTGATGTTGTGGTGTTAGGTCAGAGGCTGGACTTGATGATCTCAGAGGGCTATTCCAGCCTCAAGAATTCTGTGATTCTGTGATTCTGTAAACAAAAATTGAGTGTTAAAATAAAATAGAAACTAGCAGAATATGAAGACAACCTCTGCACGGGGAGGTGATGTTGTGTGGTTACGTCTGGGACTTGGTTTGTACTTTCAAAAAGAAATAAATCCTGAATGTAGCGGCAGAGCTGCCAGGGAGATGGGATTGAAGGGATGTGGGAATGGTTTCCACAAGATCTGGCAATAAATAGTAAGAGGGTTAGAGAAATTATAAATAAGTCCAATATTTTACTGCAAGTTTAAGAGTGCAGGAGAGGGAGAGTAGCATGACAGAAGGTCACATCCCATACAGAGCCAGGAGGACAGGAGGTCCCTGGTTTGCCCAAGAGCTTAAAACCCCGGAGTCCTACTCAGCTCTTTCTATTTCTCTTCATGAGTCCCAAATCCAGAGAGGCCTCGCTGCGGGAGGGTTTGAGTTTCATCCATTTCACAGCCTGCTTGATGCCCATATATGAAAATTCTTCGGAATATGGGCTGATGCTGTCCACATCCAGCTGGTGAAGTAGCACAGGTGGGATTTTTATTTCTGGGAAGTGTCAGCCTCTCCTCAGGAGCCAGCTCAATTCCAGCCTGTGCATTGGACGTTTTCTTCAAAGAGGTTCAGATACGAGGCAGAGCGAGTGCCGTCGGCATCCCAGAGACACTCCTTCTGATTTTAGGCAGCAGAATAACGCATGTGCAGCAAACATTTTCATACAGGTATCAGAAAAATGCAGAGTCAAACTGATTTGTTAAAGAAGCAGATTTAATCCAAGTCCTCTCTTTGTAAACCTCTTAACAGCGCTATCCTTTTAGAACGAGAGTCTAAAGCAAGGCCTCCTCTGATGCCAGGAGGGAAACCAGATGTCCTAGGATACATCCAGAGAGGTGGGTCTCTCCCTTTACTCTGCTCTTGTGAGACCCCTCCTCAAATACTGCGTCCAGTTCTGGTGTCCTCACCATAAAGGGGACATAGATCTGTTGGAATGAGTCCAGAGGAGGCCACAAAGATGATCCAGGGGCTGGAGCACCTCTGCTACGAGGATAGGCTGAGGGAGCTGGGATTGTTCAGCCCAGAGATGAGAAAACTCCAGGGGAACCTTATAACTGCCTTCCAATAGCTGAAGGGAACCTCTGGGGAGGCTGGAGAGGGACTCTTCACAAGAGTGTCCAGCGATAGGACAAGGGGAAATGGTTTTAAACTGAAAGAGAACAGGTTTAGACTGGATCTTACTGGATCTTAGGAAGANCCCCCACTAGACCAGGTTGCTCAAGGCCCCATCCAGCCTGGCCTTGAACACCTCCAGGGAGGGGGCATCCACAGCCTCCCTGGGCAACCCGTGCCAGGGTCTCACCACCCTCACTGGGAAGAATTTCTTCCTGACATCCAGTCTAAACCTCCCCTCTGCCAGCTTGAAACCATCACCCCTTGTCCTATCACTACAAGCCCCTGCAAACAGTCCCTCCCCAGCTTTCCTGTAGCCCCTTCAGATCCTGGAGGCCACTGGAAGGTCTCCCCAGAGCCTCCTCTTCTCCAGGCTGAACAGCCCCAACTCCCTCAGCCTGTCCTCCTAGCAGAGCTGCTCCAGCCCTCCCATCATCCTCGTGACCTCCTCTGGACCCGTTCCAACAATTCAATGTCTTTCTTGTGTTGGGGGCTCCAGAATTGTACCCAGGGCTCCGGGTCGGGTCTCACGAGAGCAGAGTAGAGGGGGAGAATCCCCTCCCTCAACCTACTGGTCACACTGGCTTAATACGGTGCAGACTGCATCTGCTCCTACCTTCACTTCCCACACGTCACCTACAAACGCTGCAAATTTGGTCTCCCTTCGGTTACATCCACGAGTCCATCAGCGTGGTGTGGAGGCTCTGGTGGTGCTGTGCCTTCCCTGGTAGGCCCCGGTTCTCTGAGGAGAAAATCACGGCTGTGATTTTTATTATCGCTTTACCACAACCTCTTTTCCTCTGATTCATATTGCCCGAAGAGATTAGTTTTCTTTACCATTTAACCTTTCTCAATATTGCTGCCTGAACCAGATTTATGTCTAGGATAAAGCAATGTCCTCTTTTTATTGAATCCAGGTACTTTTCCTAATGAAACGTAAGGTCACGTGATCTTTGATTGTGGTACTTGGGATTCTTTATTGAAAATGTATATTACATATTTTTATGACATTAATGAAATGTCTCAAAATAAACGACAACATAAAAAATAATTAATGTCTTTCTTTGGCTCATTATCTCTTCAGATTTGATTTGTGTTCCGAGAGCTGGAAACTCCTCGGGACCTCTATAGATTTAGATATTTGGGAGCACTGCCTCATGGCCAAATTTAGGATTGAAGAGAGAGGGCTCATTTTGTGACTCTGGCACTCTATTTTTTTTTTCTTTTTCTTTTTTTTTTTAATTTGCCTGCAAGTTCCCTGGGTAAATTGCGTTCTCATCTAGACAGGATGTTATTCCACCTTCATCACCGGCGAGTATCTGAGTGCCTTCCAGCTAAGCATTATGTGATCCAGCCACATCTGCCGCGCTCGTTCTCTCTTTCATCCCTACCCAAGCGTGTGCACGTTTTGTTGTGAGGTTTAGATCTACAAGCTGCCATGTGTCAGTGTTCCAGCCAGTCAGATGTGCATCAAACACTCGTCTAAATAACTTGCATATTGATCCTGCAAGACCTCTCTGGTTTACGGCCCGAGATTCAGAAAACTGGAATGGGGCTATGAAGCTGTTCTAATCTTGCAAGACAGAAATAATTATAAAATCCATCAGGATTTCATTATCTTTATGTATATTTTTATATTACTCCGGCGTCTTGGAGATCTTTAGCCAGGAATTAGACCATTTGTACTAGAAGCTGTAGAGTCAATACTTTCCAATCATTTACAATCTAATTATAAGACAGCAGATCTCGCCTTTTGATACATTAAACCATCCTCCTATAGATAAAGGATGGCAATTGCCTATTCGGTCTCACAGAGAACTTCTCAATGTCAGCAGAACCAGATTTCTGTTGAGCCTTACAAGTAATTCCTATCTGGCTATTAGTAGTACTGTTGGTTTTGTTAGTCTCCAAAATCATAACGTGCTGTACAAACACACAGAACTGTGCCTAAAAGACGTTTAAAAATTCTTTCTGGTGCACGGCCGGGAGTTCGGGTGCCGTTCAGATTCCAGCTCCAGCTCTGCTTAGGCCTTCAGGAGAGAAACCATCCGAGGAGGTGTTTGCAGGGGAATATGGAAGAGCTTGAAAGGCTGGTCCGGTGTGAGAGGACGATTGACTTTTATTGACTTCCTGCACCATCTAGTGGGGATTAAAATTAATTGCTCTCATTTTATGAAGACTCTAAGCTGTTCAGGATGTCCATGGCTTCCTCCTCCAAGCACTGAGAAGAGCACTGGAGGACCCAGTTCTCATCACCCTTTGTACAACGGGACCAGGCTTTTTCGGGATCATCAGTGCCACCCAAGACAACGTGTAATCGCTCCTGGAGGACATTTCATCCAGCGACACAGAGGAGCCAATCCACTTGAATCAAGGCTGAGAAGACCATTGGGAAGGACAGACCTCAAGGAGCATTACTGGTTTATGCAGCACCTTGGAGTCAGGCAGGTCTCCTGGCCAGGAGATGCAGAGCGCAATGAAGACCTTAAGAAAATAACTGGAGGCTGTTCTAATACCTGATGTGACTGGGGCATGGGGATGAATTTCAAGAGGTCTGAGTGGGATTCCTCCCCCTCTCTCATCACCTGGTTGGAGGTACAGCTCAGAGGCTGTCCTGAGCGACCAGGACTTAGGAGAAACACTTTTCATCAAACATGAAATTTTTCAGGTTTCTCAGCAAACCACAGAGGAGGAGCCGGGATCGGATCCTGCAGGTGGAAGCAAAAATCACTGTTGTAACCTTATTATACGGCATTTCCTCGAACGTAATTAGCTTAATTATCAGTGAACAGGATGACATTAGGTGATTACACTCCTAATTTTCTTTGCAGGAAACAGCAGCCAGCTTTTTTTTTTTTTCTCTGTTGCTGAGCAACACAGATAGATAGACTTTGAAACGTGGTTCAAGTAGCGAGTGACAAACATTTTTACACAGATGTAATTTCACTACAGAGGCAACTCTAATTGCTATAAACAGCCAAGAGGCTGGAAAATCCCACCTACAGAAGATTGTTTATGAATTAAAAAATTGCCCGAACGAACTGAAAGGGAGGGATACAGGGGAAAGCTTGAAGAAGAGGAGAGAGATTTCCTCCCCTGAGAAAGAGCACTAATTATTTTCATGTGATTGTTATTCCTGGTGCAGTCCACGTTCAGTCAACCCATTACCCTGCCCTTCTTAGAGTCCACATGGCCAGCCACGTCTGTGTGGGATGAAAAACACACTCTGCCTGGGAAATCGGCGTATTGTAGGCTGGGAATTGGTCTGTGGAAAATGCTCTTTGCTGCAGATGTTCTCCCCATCAAGACCAGGGCTTATCTTGACCAGTCATTTCAGCAGATTTTGGTCTGAGTAATGGGAACCGAGTGGATTAGAAATGCTGCCCTGGTGGTTTGACAGGTCTTCCTTTGGCTTCACTTTTGAAGAGGATCTCAAGAAGTGAGTTGACTTGTGAGGAGTTGAGCCTTACAAAGGCTGCTGCTCGAGATCTTCCTCCTCCTTCAGAAGGTCCCAGCAGTAACGTGTGAGATGTGATGGTGACATTGGCTCTGGGAGCCTTTCCTGGCTGTGGTCAGTTTTGGAGCATCACAGAAATCGGAAAGGAGAAGACCCGAGCGTGGTGTCTGCTTTGTTTTCTCCTTGTGAGTCCAGGATCCCAGTTTTCCAACATGAATTTCATGCTGGCAGAGCATCACTCAGCTGTTGCTGTAGCATCCCGTGCTGTTCCCTGGTTTGCAATGGCAGAATTTCCTTTGCCTTTCTTGTGGGTTTGTTGTTTTGGTTTTTTTTTTCTTTTTCCTTTCAGTTTGACACTGCCTGTCACTGCAGGCACCCACACCTGCTTGGTGGCTTTATGATCTTTGTGACTTTGTGATCTCATCAATATTTCTAAATATCTAAAGGGGGTCAAGAGTGTGGGGCCAGACTTTTGTCAGGGTGCCCAGCACCAGGCATAAAATGGAACCCAGGAGGTTCCATCCGAACAGGAGGAAAAACTTGTGAGGGTGTCGGAGCCTGGCCCAGGCTGCCCAGAGGGCTTGTGGAGTCTCCTTCTCTGGAGAGATTCCAAACCTGCCTGGATGATCCGCTGCTGGGCCCCCTGCTCTGGGTGACCCTGCTGGAGCAGGGGGGTGGCACCAGATGATTTCCAGTGGTCCATTCCAACCCCCAGCATACTAGGATCCTGTGATTCTGTGAATCTGTGATTTGAAACAACTGACGCTTAAAGTTTGCTGTTGAACCACTGAAAATAGTCATTCCAGCTGCCACACTGTTGCTCTTCAAACACAAACAACATGACTGGTTTGAAAATGACGTTTTCTTTAAAACACAAACGATACGACCGGTTTAAAATGGTGTTTTCTTTAAAACATTGCAATGTGTCAGAGCAAAATGCTTCCTTACAGATGCTACTGCATTCACAGCAATAACCACAACATTTTTCTTCTCCAAATAATTACAGAGCTGGTCAAGAAAGCTGTATTTCTGTCCTCCACCACCACCCAAGTTTGCTGTGACGTTTTTCAGTGCTTGGGAGGCTGGAGATGCAACATGTCACAGAATCACAGAATCGCAGAATCTTAGGGATTAGAAGGGACCTCAAAAGATCGAGTCCAACCCCCCTGCCAGAGCAGGATCACCTAGAGCCGGTCACACAGGAACAGGTCCAGGTGGGTCTCCAGAGCTGGAGACTCCACAACCTCTCTGGGCAACCTGTTCCAGGCTGTTCTTAAAATTCCTGTCTCGTGGGTGCTGCCGATCACACCTCACAACAGCTTCTCTGGGGAGGTCTCACTCGTTAGGTATTGACAGTTGTCTGTCAACACGACCTGTGTGGCTGTTGCCTCCTGCCCAGCAAGGACAACCGCTCTTCTGGTCTTCCCACTCGCTGAAGGTGTCAGGAAGCTGCTTAGCAAAGTGTCTTCTTAGGATAGAGTCTCATTTTGTGAATTTTCATATTTAGTTTTGCTGAGAAGAAAAAAGAAGTGTCAGCAATTTTGGGTGAATCTTCCATTGAATTCACTTTTTCTTTTCCCCTCTTCAGCTTTTCTGTAGTAAATTTTGCCAAAACATCCTTTAATTGCATGTGTTACTTTGACAGATCTGGCAGAATTGCAAAGAGAAACGACTGCATATGCCAGGCTGAGCATGTGAAAGTGGAAGCTCCAGGAATATCCCTCTTAAAAATCTGGCTTGGGCTGACTTTTAGTTAATTAATTAATTAAACCAGGTGACGAGAGGCTGAAAATGCTGCTTTGAAATGTCCCCTCTTTGCCTCCCCCCGACAGCTCAGCCCACACACCTCAGCCCTGATCACCTCTTTTAATTTCTATCTGAGCTTCTTCGAGGAATAACGGCACACGAGTTGTGCCAAACTCGCAGACATTTTTGCTGCTAAGGCTGTTGACCTCAAGGAGAGGTGACAAAGCTCATCTCTAGGCATGATCCCAGTAACCACGATCCCAATAACCCCAAAAGAAATAAATATAAAAGATTCCAAAGCTGCCCTGCTTATACTTCGTGTTTGAACTCGGGAGATTTTGTGGCAATTTTGGTTTTTCGTGGCTTTCCACGGTAAGATTGTCACTGTAGCCTTAATATATCTACCCAGCCAATACCTACAGATGTTGCCTTCTTTGCTTCTTATCTTCATTCTGATCACAACCACCAGAAAAAAAAAAAAAAAAAAGCCATTCTGCAACTTAGATGGGTGTTAATAACTAATGGGACCTCAGCAAATCGCCTGCAATGCAGAGGTGGGTCAGGTGAATGGTTCGTATAAAAGTAACTCCCGGTGAACCATCAGGTGGGAATTAAAATTTAATTTCGAAGGTACTGTCACTGCTGCGGTGGCGGCGGTGGTGATTGACTTGATTGACTGCTGGTTTCTTTCACCTTTAGGATTTTACTATCTGAGGAAATTAAGGCTGAATTGCAGCCGGAAATTCCTTGTACCCAGGTGTTTCTGGTTATCCCGCCAACAACTCGGCTGGCGGGGAGGCGAAGGATTAGGATGGGATGGTTTGGAATCTAAATGATTCTCGTTCCTTAGTGCCACACATTGACATTCTGGCGGCCGCTCCGTTCGTTCTCGGCGAAGGATGGGAAAAACCTACGGAGCCGAGTAACGGCTCCAGCAAGCGGCGATAATTTCTTTGTTCTTTTTCAGTAGTTAACGTGAAAAGCTGGTTTTATTGGGTTGTCCTGGTTTAATGGGCTGAATTTAAACAACACTTTTGAATTCTGCTAGGTTGTGATTTGAGTTGCCTTAATAAGGCAGCTTCCTCCTCGACCGCTCCCGTTCTCCAGCCTGACTTCTTGTGCTAAGTTTCCTCCCTAGACCTCAGTTTCACTGACTTGCTGGGAGATGGGTCGGGCTGGAAGGGCTCCAAATGGCTGAGTTGCTCTTTTGTAAATGAACACAATCAAACTCAGTGTTAATTGAGTGACTGCTGACCCCGTGCTGGACCTGGGTGGTGGTGATAGACTTCACAATTTGCCTGAGGAGATGAACGGAGGAACAATCGCAGAACCACAGAATATCTTTGGTTGGAAGAGACCTTCTAGATCATCCAGTCATGAAGAGCGCTTTCTCACTTTAAAATTCCTGGTACAATGGACGTGCCTCGCCGTGATGAGTCATCTTGATTCACGTGGAACTTACCCACCAACTTCCCTTCCCTGCAGAGCTCTGGGAGTGCAGCTTCTCCAGTGCCGCGCTGATGTGATGGATCTGGCTGCTGTGACCTCCAGGTGCCCGTGCTCTGCGTGGCCCATTCCCAGGGAATGCGAAGGTTACCCAAACGCAGGCTTCGCCTCTGCCCCACACTCCAGAATTGCGAGACCTCGGTCAAGAGATCCCTCAAGCGAGAGTGGCAGAGTCAGGCATAATCCGCCGAGAGCCTGGATACGCTTCTCAAAATACAAACGGTGCTCCATTCCCACTTCAGCTGCTCACGAGAAATAATGAGATTAAAAGAGACCGGAACGTCCTTTCCTTTGCCCAAAGCTGAGGAAACCATCTTTCCTTGAGAGCAGAGAAGCTAAAGAGCTGAGGCTGTGAGAGTGCCGTGGCTGTACAAGCTGGCAGCCTGGCTTCTGCAAGAAACAGAGAGAACGAGCAAGCGAGAGAATTATTTCCCCAAGCCTTCAAAGCTCTAATCCCAGCAGACCCCTGGGCTTGGTTGCATTGTCAAAGCAAAGTGGATGGAAAGGGAATCGTTTCCCTTAAGCTGTCATTAAGAAAAAGGACTTCAGATTATTCAGGCTACAGCAGCCTAATCGAGTGATAACCAGCTACACCTTCCTGGACTGTACCAGGAGACACAACCCCAGTTCTGCAGGACACCGCAGGGATCGGTTCTCCTCCCCAGTGCCACCAACTGCAGACAAAATAGCCCCAGGGCAGAGCGAGGCTGCGCAAACCGCCTGCGGTGCCAAATGGAAATGTAATTTGCAGGCGTGTGTCAGCAGAGTCCTTCCCTACAGGAGAAGAAATTCAAGCGGCCACATGGAAATACTTTCATTTCAGCATCAGCCATCCGAGGAGATGGCTGTTGCAGATCATGGGAGCCAGGTGATTTAGTTCTGGACTTTAAACGTGCGCAACGCCAAGAAATATGAGGGGATGTGGAATGTTTAGCGCAGCCCTGCAGAGGCAGGAGGGGACCAGAATCACACAGAATCACAGAATGTCAGGGGCNTTTCCCCAGAGCTGCTCTCCAACAGCTCAGCCCCCAACCTGTACTGATCCAGGGGGCCGTTCTTCCCCAGATGCAGAACTTGACGCTTGCCCAGGAGCAAAGCTCTTCCTGAGCTGATTGTTACTTTCATTGGAGCCACGGCACCATATTCAGACTGGCTTTGAAAAACCTGTGCTCTCCGCTGTTTCTCTCTTAGTCCTGAGACAGAAACCAAGCCTGGAGCTTCCACCTTCTCTGGGGTGTGATTTTGATAGTCGGGCAACCTCAGTCTGCCAGGGGGTGAAGGATGGAGCTGATGCCCCCTTCCAGTTTCCAGCCCTCCCTCTCTCACTCCAGTATCCCTACTCTCAAACCTGTGAATCCAAACAGCTCCAGGGTAGGTGGATTTTTTCCACCCTGTTCCAGGTCTAATTTCTCTCTCAAACTAGTACCGTATATCTTTCCCCACCTCCCCCTTGTCACTTTATGGCTTGCTGGATCTGTTTTCTTTAATGCTTGAAAATATACAGTTAAAATCACCTTCAAATTTACTAATATGCCTTTTTATTTGAAAGGCTTATTTCCCTGAAAGGCTTTCCCGGTCTTATATGAGGGCATGCTCTCTAATATTAAACATTTTTTTATTTTTTTTTGAGAAATGGGTGCACATCTGTTTGATATTTAACTGGAAACAAATGGTGAGAGTGGAGAACATGAGCAAAATTATGCTTTAGATAGCTATAAAAGGTCATTTTTGCTTTAAACTACAAAGGATGAATAGGGGCATATGACACACATAATAAAGGCAGAGATAGGTTTAAAATGCCTTCAGGCTCCTCTGAGGTCAGCTGCTGGCTTATAAGAAAAGACACATTTTATCCTTCTTTTTTTTTTTTCTTTTTTTTTTCTTTTTTTTTTTGCCACCCAAAAGCGTGGAGTAGCAAGCTGGGATCTGCGTGCGAGGGAGGTCTCTCGATCTCTGCTTTAAAACCCATCACATTTTTCTCTATCATTTTCCTAGGGGAGGTGGACTTTTTAAACCTCATAATTAATAATTGCCCCCAAACTAACCCCTCTTTCTTCCTGGCTGAAAATTGGAGAAGGGTTTAACTTGTCTTGCTGAAGAAGCCCTTGCTTTTGCCCTGCCACGTGGTGAGGAATATCTTGCTATCTACAAAAGCTGCAAAAAAATACGTGGCTCCTTTCTGGCGTGGACAGGAGGGTTTCTGCCAGAGATGCTGAAAATAAGCAAAATTCCGTCATCCCTGTGCAGCAGCTCTGGGCTGAGTAACTGGGTTTTACTCCTAGTTGCAAGTTTAGCCTGTGCTGGGCTTTTAGGGCAAGGCTTGATTTGAAAACTGCCAAGCGCTCCCTTTGAATTTTGAAGGGGAAATGAAGTGGGAAATGAGCCATTTCTCATTTAGAGCTGGCACGGGACCAGACCAATGGGAGCAGATGAGATTTCCAATAAAACCTTCCCGAAAGGCGAAGGAGTGTAGAGACGAGACGCTGGTTGTAATCTGCCTCCGACCATCTGCTCCCGCCGCACTGGAAAGGCCGGGCAGGGTATGACTCGCACCTTGTCCATAAAAGTGAGGTGGAAACATCGGCTCCAATTTGGTCATCAGGTGGCTTTGGCATCTGCCACAACATCTTTTCTGCCCTTAGGAACAGATTAGTGAAGAAATATGGAACAAGAAGGTCAAAACCTTACGTGGAGCTCCGTCCTTCTAAGGCTTATTTGAAGCCTCGTAGTCGGTTTTATACCGAGAGGGCAAAATTTGAGTCTGGCTGTTTCTTTGCAAATTAATACGACTTTTCAGTTGATTTCCTCCTTCTTCCCCTCAAAACACGAATAAATCCTTTATCCTGACAGGAGTTGTTCAAAACCTGTCTGCAAATCACGGGGTGTTTCTACATTTTAGACACGAGATCCGCCTGCACGTTTCAAACATTTGGAGCAGAAATTCCATGTATTTTCTGAATATTCCTGAGCTTTGTACTCCAATCTGCAATCGCTAGAAAGCAAATTATCCGTAGCTCCATCCCACAGCACGTAGGTTATTAATGGGAACCAGGTATCCTCCTTCAAAGGCACATCAAGGATCGTATCTGTTCCTCATGTTCTAGAAAAGCATTTCTCGGTTTTAACGATTATTTGAAGTGGGGGGAAAAAAAAAACCCTGGACAACAAATTCAGGAGCTCGCTGGGTTTCAGAGAGGCACAACCGCATCCTCTGCCTGAAATGCCTCTTATTACAGCCTGAGAGGCTGAGCTTTATCATCCCAGGCACACGAGCTTCCAGCTGCCAACACGAGGGCGACGCTGGCAAAGGGCCCGCCCAGCTGCCGTGGTTACGGTGCCGTTGTCAGCTTTGGGTTTTTTTCTGCTCAGCACGTCTGGAGAGCGATCCCTTTGTTCCATATGGCTTCCATAGAGTGACACCGCATCCTGTGTAGGAGAGGTCAAGCAGTGGATTATCAGCAAGTGTTTCAAGGCAAGAATGAAGGGAGCTGGCAGGGCGAAGCCGCACAAAGGCCGTTCTGTGCCGCTCGTCGGCGCGGTGACCTCGGGGTTTCGCTGCCTGGATGTTTGCCCCCTTCTCCCTTCACGTGCTGAGCCCGGCGCTGGCTAACGCGTGAGCGCAGGGCTGCCCTGGCAGGTTTTTAGAAGGGGGAAAAAAAAGAACAAAAGCAACCCTAACAGCTCGGCTGAAATGTTTAGCTGCAAGCAGGGAGGCCAGGAGCAGGGAGGGAGCAGCACAGGGAAGGATTTGCTCCCATTCGTATCCCCATCCCCATCTCTATCTTCATCGCCATCCTCACCCCCCAGTCCTGCTGCCCAGCACCCTTGGAGCCAGGGATCAAACTGCAATTGCCAAATACTCCTGGGAGTGCATCGAACCTGCTCCGCTTAACGGTGAGGAGAGGGAAAGGCTCGTAATCCTCTGTGACACTTTGTGTCATCCTGCTCTCCTTGGAGCATCCTCGATCCTTGGGCTGGCATCAGGAATGACCTCTGCTCTGCAAGAAGAGCTTGGCTCATCTCCCCACCTCTCCTGCTCCAGTGCCCAGCCCCAGCAGGGTGTCACAGCAGGGAGAGGGTGTGGGGACAACCAGATGGGCTCATCCCCATCAGCCACAGCGCTGCTCTTGTCCCTGCCGGCCCTGAGCGCAGCCAGGGACTGGGGTGAGCATCAGCCAAGAGCTCCCTGGTTTTTCTTTCCAGGCCAGCACTGCTGAGACCTTTCTCTGGATCCCTGGTCCTGGTTCTGCTCAAGTTCTGCTGAAATTAATGCTCCCCACCAAAAATCAGTATAGAGAGTCTGGGGTCTGTTTCTCCCTGATTTAGAGCAGTTTGAACGTGAAATAAGGAACAAGTTCCTCTCTCCTCTGCCCGGTAGTTGCGAGAAAAGTTTGCAGAGCAGAGTCTTGGGGGCAGTGTGAGAGAGTGGGAGTTCCTGGGGCTGCTCAGCCACCAGCTCCTGCCTGCCTATCCTGCTCCCACCACCCCCCTGCCCCCTCTGCTGCCTTCAGCTCCAGCTTCGCTTGCTTTTCCAATCCCCAAACCGTTGCTTTGGTCTCTCGGAGCATTCCACCAGACATTGGCAGGTATGCAAAATTAATAACTGCATTTTAATAACTCATGACCTCTAAGACTTGAGCGATTCTAAACCTCGTAGGGTTATTACCGACGGAGTGAAAATTGTATTCCATTTAAACATTCCTCATATAATATCCCCAGTGCAGGCAGCATTTCGAGCAGAGCTGTGTTAGCAGCGCTGTTTCTCTGGTACCTAATGAGTTAGCTTTGGCTGGGGATCAGGAGCTTTTGGCAGGTGTAGTTTACATTGACCATCCAAAGGCTTTAGATATTTTGGACCATACCTTGTTGTTTAATGATAGAAAGTTAAATTGGAGCCAGAGGGGGGAGTGGAAGTTACAGCAACGCTGGAGAAAGAGCATTGGAACTCTTTGCTCAGCCCTTCTCTGGAGGGGTCCCCAGCAGTGACAACAGCCAAGGGACAAGGACTGAGTCACTGACATGACCCAGGGCACTGGGACTGCGCAGTGACACCCGTCCTCTTCAGCTCAACCAACTTCACCCTCACAGCAACAATCCAGAAGGGGAATAATTTCTTCTTCACTCTGAAAGTCATAGAATCACAGAACGGTTTGAGTTGGAAGGGATCGTTATAGCTTCTCTAGTCCAACGTCCCTGCAGGGAGCAGGGACATCTGCAACTAGAGCAGGTTGCTCAGAGCCCCGGCCAACCTGACTCTGAATATTTCTAGGGATGGAGAAGTCCTCTGAAGTATGTAAAATGTATTTATGGAGACACCTCATCTCTTGGATGGGAGCCTGGAGGGGAAGGGTGAGGAAGGGCTGTTGCCTCCCTCCTGTTTTAGCTCCTACACCCAGGTGTGGAGTCTGGTTAGCTCTCTGGAAGGAGAGATTTCAGGCTGGGAATTGTCTGGAGAACAGCCATCCAGAGAGCTGGGAATATGTAATCACTGCTGTAAAAAGAGAGGCTAAACCGAAGTGGCAGGGATCAGTAAAACTGGATGTGGGCAGATCGAGCAGGGAACGATTAGCCCTTTTTATCATAAGACAAAAGGAGGCAGCAGCCAGTGAAATCACCTTTTTTACACACAAAAATAGAAAAAATAAATCCTGGAAGCAGTCCTGCGGCTCAGCCAGTGAGAAACACGGTGCCAAGGGCTGGTGTCCCAGGGTGGGAAGCCCCTACACACCAGCTTCGCTGGGGCAGCGTCACGCTGGATTCAACCTCTGCCTCATTTTTTTTGCAAGCCTGAGCATCAGCCACTGTCAGCTGCTTCGTCTTTGGGGTGACCCACTGCACACATTTATGTACTTCTTATTTTCTTTCTATTTTACCATCAGTTCTTTGCTCTCCCATGGAAGCAGATCCTCATTCTCTAGAATTCTATGTGTCAGGAGGAACAGATGCCAGCAGTGAAAACAAATAGAGAAAGTTCTTCCCTGACGCTCTATTTACACCGAATCATCTTCTGTCTGGTTTGATTGCAGTATTTTTCCTTTTCACTCTTGTGCCAGGCAAAAAAAAATGGAGATGCTAAAAGGGGTGGTGCGTTTATGTTCCTGTAAATAATGTTGTGTTGCCTCCGCTGTGTCGTACAAATAATTTATTTGGGTTCAAAAGAACTGTGATTGATTGACCGTTTTTGCCTGGTGAGTCTGAAGCTTGTTTAGAAGAATAATACCCACTTTTCAGCTGAAGATGCTGGAGTGGTTTAACATTTCGGTTTTAATGGTGTGACACGGCGATCTCAGAAACTGTGGCTGTTCCGTGCTCAGGTGCTGTGGAAAATCATAGAATCACAGAATATTAGGGGCTGGAAGGGACCTCGAAAGATCATCGAGTCCGACCCCCAAAATCCTGCTCGTGGACTTTGCCTTCCCAAGTGCCTGAGCACCCGGGTGCCTTGCACAGTGTCTGGCTTGGCAAGAGAGATAACAGGAGAGAAAAAACGTCTTTTCTCCTTCCTGTACCTTCTTTGTTAGCTTCTTTTTTGGGAATTACAGAAAATTCCTTAGCTGGTGGCATTTCACTCTATCGCTGCAATACATCAAGTTGCTTTTCTCCCTCCTTTCCTGTGGACACTGGTACTGAGCCGGCTGAGATCTGTCCCATGTGAGAATATGTGGAACTGGCTCATCCTGTTAAATTAAAAGGAAAAGTTGGGAACCTTGCACTGCGTGGGGGGTCGGTTCCTTACCACCGTGCGAGTGCATGAAGCAAGCCCACAGGAGACATCCATCTTGCACTATGTCTGATTTGCTTAATTTAAGCAAAGACCTCAGATATTTGATTTAGACTTCCTGGGTAAAACTCTTCATGGATTTTTTTTGTTCGGAGATTCATGGCACTGGAAGCTGGAAGCACATTAGATTAGGTCCAACTCATCTATCACCGGCCAATAAACGTTGCCCGGCTCGTTTGTGTTTGGAACCTCATCGCTTCTCCTTTGCCAAAGCCCATCTTTCAGGAAGGCGTCCTGCCTTCCTCTGAGGACCTCAAGAGATAGCAAATCCAATTCTTCCCTTCCTAATGTGTTAATCACCTTCATCCCTCCGAGCCTGGGCTTGGTTTCCGGTGCAATTTGGCTGCCATCAAACAGCCATCAGGTCTTGTTAGCGCGTCGTAACTAACGGCGTTTTTCCTCGGAGCTCCTTTGGACGAAAGTGTTTTGGCATCTCAGGTTTGCGGCCCTTCTGGGTGTGACCCTAAAATGTTTACAAACTTCCAAAGGATGGTGAAAATCTGTTGGTTTGTCTGGGGACGCGCGATGAGTTAATTGCGTTCAGACGTACGAGGAGTTTCTCGGTCGCGGCCGTAACGGAATTTTTCTGTGTCGTGTCAGCATATTCAAATCTGCGAGATCTGGAGCGTTTCTTTCCTATTAGTATTTATGGTTATTTATTATTTAACCTAAAAATACCATCTGGCTCCTGATAATACTCTCGCTTGTTGATTCCAAAAGCACTCGATGCTTGTTTGCTATCTAAACCCGTGATTGTAAAACAGAAGAATAAAATGGGAGCAATTTATTTCCCAGATCAAATTTTCTCTCAGCAGGATTAAAACTGCCACAGCAGTAAAGAGTTTACAAACTCACCAAAGAACTGTAATAACTTCCCTTCTCACTGCTGGGTCAAGGAGAGGTAATACATGTTTCCAATCAGCTTTGAATTGAACTCAAATTGTAGGTTTTATTTCACTTTAATCCATATGTGAGTTCACGTTAAAGGTAAGAGAAATCACAGGACTGCAAACATGGAGTAGAGTTAATTAAATTCTGCAGCTCCTTTTGGAAGGAGCCCTGGCTCTGCTTATGCAAGAAGGTTCCAGGGTGTTTCTGAGAGCAAGACCAGCTGGGAAATGGCTCTACTGGTGCAGCAAGGACAAGGGCAAATCAAGTCTTAGCGACCGAGTGAAGTACGTTGAGAAAAACCTTGCAACGCTTGGGAAATATTTCTTTTTGCTGAGCTATCCTCACACACACACAAAAGCTTCTTCCTCTCCCCTTCTCCTCCCTGCCTCAGATAAAAAAAAAGAAAATATAGCCCCCCAGCTGACAGGCACTGGGAGGACTCCAAGGAAACACGGCACGTTCTCGGCTCCGACCCAAGCGAGATCTTTCTCCGAGGCAGTCCCCGCTGCAGACGCTGCTTGTAGAAAATAAACACTTTTTAGTCCTCCTTCTCTGGTTCCCGCTGATTGAGGGAATTGGTCTGGTTGGGTTTTTTATGGATTTCTGGTTTTCTGCCCCATCTCGTTTTCAATGTGTTCTGGAAAAGAGCTTCTACTAAGTGGAAGAGACTATTCACGTGCTTAAATTTAAGCCTGCGTTTCACTGTCTTGCAGAACTGGGACTCGAGCTCTGGCCGCTTTTGCAGGATCAAGTGCACTAAGCTCGTGCTGATCCTTCGGCAGGTCTCGTTCAGAGATGCAGTGTGCAGACCTCAGCCCCTGGCTGCCTGCACCTGGGACGAGGAGACTCATCTTGAAGCAATAAATGCTTATTTTTTATTTATTTTTTTTTTTATTATTTCCCTCCCTCCAGAGCTGAGAGGTGCTCTTTGGAGCACCTCCAATATTAAGAGCGGCGTTTGGTGCGAGTCAAAATGGTGCTTGTGGCTCATTCAAGATCCACACATCACCAGAGCCCTGGCTGAGGGACACCTCAGGTGTCCACAGCGGCAGGACCTAGGGACAGGAGCTGGCTGGTTACTGCAGGGAAGGCAACACACCTTTAATTCTGCCTGTGGGCATGAAGCTGTGTCCTTAGCGGTGGGCCAGGCTGGTCAGCAAGATACAGACCTCAGGAAAAAATGTATTTTGAAGGTGTCTTGTTGAATGGTGGGTTTCACCCGTTGTGAACGGTTTGGAAAGTTGAACGTTCACCAAACCACCCAACAGGGAGAGCTCTCTTTGCCCTGGTTTCTGATTCCCGACGCTTCTATCTAGAGTCACAAAGTGGAAACCGCATCCAGGGAAACCAGTTCTTCTTCCCACGTGAAGCTGGCAGTGAAAGGGGTTTCTGTCTAAATATGAGTCGCGTTCCAGCCTGAATTACAGGCGGTGTGCGAGGTTGTGGAAAGGCGAACCTTCCTCAAGCTCAAGTGTGACATTTGCACCATTGGAATTCTGAAGTCAGGCACCGTGCATTCCTTTGGCCTCGTGCAATAAAATAAAAGTCTTCCTTGAACAAATTTATTGTTCTTAAGCTTCCTGCAGAATATCAGTGAGAATACCCGACCTGGTGTCTTCTCAAGTGTTTCTCAGTGGCTTTAACAGGCCTTGGATCAAGCTCTGAAAGCTCAGCAACTGGGATACCATCAGCAACCGGCCTTTCTGTGTAGGCTTGGAGTTTCCTTCTGCAAAAACTCATCCACTCGACAAAGGAGCGCTTCAGACCGCGCTGAGAAGAGCTGAGTTCGTGCCATTGAGTTCTCCAGCTTGTCCTAACCATTTAAACAGCAAATTCTCATTTTCCTGTAGTCCTCTGCTCAGATGCTTGCAAGAGCCCTTGAAAGTTATTTGTCCTCAAGGCCACAGAGATCTGAAGAGGCTTTTTTCGTAGCTGTGCCTAACAGCCTTTCCGCTATTTCTCGTCCTAGCTACTTAATTTCCCTTCTATGCAGAACTGTCCTTGGCTATTCTGAGATTCTGTTCCCTGAAGTCTCTTTCCTGGCAAACTCAGAAGCTCGAGTGCTCTGTCCTCAGCGTTTAGAGGTGATTTTAAAGCGGTTCACCGCAATTCTCCTCTTTAGATAAACACTTCACAATTACTTCAGCAAACTGAAATACTTGCACAGCAGCAAAACAAGATCTGATGCCAATGATCTCGTGTTCTGTGCACCCAAGTGCCTTTGACTCAGATGATGTCCTTTTATATAACAAGCTTTTCTCTCTCAGTAATTTCCTGACTGCAAATTCAAGCTTTTCTTTGGGACAAATGGGGAGATCTGAACACGGTCCTTGCTTCCCTCTGTTAAGACTGGAGTGTGTTAAAACACCAATCCTTGTCTCATAAGCTCTCAGCTTGGAATTAGCTTTAGTGAGGTTTTTTTATGCTGCTTTGGTCTGTAGAATTGTCCACTGATGAAACAAAGCTAATTCAACTCTTCCTACTCCTTTTATTCATACACATTTTTTTTTAATTTATTTTTTTTTTACATCAGTCACCTCTGGTTTAGCTGCATTGATCATCAGCCGAGGTTTGAGGCAAACCAGTTCCAAGCTGGAAGCAAGAAGACTCTGTTGTGAAAACATCCCTAACTACATTCATTAGACTTGGACTCCACAAAAGCACAGTCCACCACCTAATTGCAGTCGGTCCCTTCTCTTGATGCTGGCACCTTTCCTTGGTCACATTTCTGAGGTCAAGTGCCAGGAGAAGGTTGATACCAAAAGGTTCAAGGCAAGTAGGGTGACTCCACGTCCTTCAGCCTGAATCTGTCTGCCCTCTTGCAATGAGCAGATCATTAAGTTGGCGATGGAGCTGCTGGGAAATATCTTGAAATACTTCAGCTCTCCGGTCAGGGTGATAGCAGCTCATTAAAGCACAGTATCTGAGCCCTCTGCTCAGAGAGGGTTTGGACATCACTGCCTTTTCTTCTCTCTGTTCCATCACAACAAGGCAGGCAATAGAGCTCAGCTGATATTTTATGTCCTGTGGCAGAATGGGGAGACCCCAGAGTAGAAGCACTTGCAAAGACATCCCTGGCCTGGACAAAAGCGATTGAGATGATTTTACCCAGCACAGGAACCTCCGAGCACGTTGGGTTAAGCTGGAAATGAGCTTCCTTTCTGGGAGCTATACTGGGAAACTAAATTCCTAACTGATATTCTCTAACAAACTGAGATTTACATTTCAATTAGCAAAACTCATCCTTTTATTCCCTTCTTCCCCACCGTTGCTGCAGCCTCCTGCACCCAAACCACCGCTCCTGAGCACGTCACATCATGTCTCCAAAGGGTGGACGCCGCCGTTCCCGAGGGCTGAGCAGCTCGCAGGGCGAAGCTGAATTTCACACCTGCAGCCCCTTCGAGCAGAACTCTGGGATCAGCACTGCCTGCCAGCACATTGCTGGGTGGAATTCCAGGTCTGGAGCAGAGCTTGCAAAGCCTTAACTCTTTTGGGACCTGGATAGTAAAGAGACGGGAGAGGGAGCTCCTTCTCCCAGCGTGGACCTGCAGCAGCCGCCGGTGTTGGAGGAATTCCAACCCAAATCCATAGTGAGTGCCCCCACAGGATGTCCCCATCACAGCCCCCTCCTTCTGAAAGCATCCTCCTCTCATTTGCTCCACCAGATTTATTAAACTTGCAGGAGAGCTGCAAGGACCGTCTGTTTTCCAGGGGCTTTAAGGATGAGCAGAGCCGGGAGAAGGTGGCTTAAGGGGTAATCGAAGGTCTTGCAAGTGCATCTGGTTTTCTTTGAGGGAAGAGTGGCTTTCAGCAGGCTCTTTCTCTACAGCCACAGCGAGGTGGTGGATTTTCATGCTTTGCTGGGTGGTCAGATGAGATGATAAGACCTGACAAGGCTTTTTTCACAGCTCACGCAAAGATGCAGCGCTGCTCCTGCGGCGCGGCTCTGTCGGAGGCGAGGGGGAGAAGATCAGCTGGGAGAACAGCGCAGGGCTTGGCTGGGCACCGAGGAACTCGCATTAAGTTGGGCTTTTGCCTTAAGCAGGATTTCTTCTGACTTTCGCTTCCCTCCCTTCCCTGCTGCCCGGCTGACTCGTGGTTAGAAGGAAGCTGAGCAAAAGCAGTTGGAAAGCAAAAAAGGGTGACGTGGTGCTGAATTGGAAGGGCCATAATGGACAGAGGGCACCTAAAATCCAAAGAAATGATGACTTCTGAGGGTTAAACCACATTTTTTTCTCTCTAGTCTGCTGCCACCAGTGATGACAGAGGAGCAGAGTCGGAGCTGTACCTCTGTTTGATGAGACTATTGCCTTACAGAAAAATATATTGTATTAATTTTCATTTCATTTTGTCTGAAATGACTTGAAGTATGTTTCTGTGACCAACCAAGCTCGTTCTTAACTCTCCCTGCTACCCATTCAGCAGGAATTTATAGGCAGCGTTAGAAGTATTCATATCCTCACCTATTGTTCATGCTGAAAGCCTCTGTCCTGGAAAAAGAATTGCACTTCCTAATGCTCATCCACAGCGCCGTAAATCGGGAGCTGGGGTGAGCACACATGCCTCCTCTCCTGCACTGGCCATAAAGGCCTGGGAATGTCTTTTTTTTATGAAAAAGAGCTGCTTCTCTTATCTTGATCCCTCAATCATTTGGGGAGGGATCCGATTTGGTCCCTAGGTGGGAAGATCTGCAGAGCTGAGCGGGATGTTTCCAGACCCAGCGGCGTTCCTGGGCAGACGCAGCAATCCCAGACTGTATCCCAACCGTGCAGATGGCTCCATCCAAACCACAAATGGACTGTGGTGATGTCGTGGGACTCCACACAGACACCCTGCCCTCGACACACGGCTGGGGACCCGCTCTTGGTGGGTCTTGCAGCCCTCCTGGCCTGATGCAGGAGCCTGAGGAGAAGCTGTCAGCGCAGCCCAGAATCTCCTCTGCAGCCTGACCTTGTGCTTGTGCTGCCTTTCCTTCTTTTCCTAAGTACCTCCCATCTCTGAGATGTGAAACAGAGCTGACAAGATAATCAACAAAGAGCACAGCTAATGAAGCAAACCTTGGGTCGAGTGAGAGGAGGAGGAGATCCAGTCTGAGAGGGGAACATCAAAGCTGCAGTTCCCATCGTTTTCATTCCATTGCACTGGGCAGAGAAAGGGCGATTCTGCTCCCAGGGAAATTGGAGCAGTTCCATTGAAGTCTGCTCATTCCAGATTTACCTTGATGAATTTGAGAGCAGAAACTGGCCTGAAGGATGTATAAAAATTTATTAAAGCTTTGGGATAGCTTGTGCTGTGCTCGAGTATGTGGTGGGGGAGGGAGCAGGAATTTCCCTCTTCCTTCCCACAGGAAAGTGCTGTAGTCTCTGCCATTAAAATATACAGGACTTAGTACATTTATTTGCCCAAAATGACATCATCAAGTGGCTCAGGGAAGGTTGATTTGAGCAGGCTGGAAAAGGGAGAAGGCAGTTTTCAACCTCTGTTCCTCAACGGCTGCTTCCACACGTCCTGGTGTCCCGGTGCAGAGCCTCCACCTCCCCACGTGTGGGTGTCCCAGTTCTCCCAGGAAAGCCAACAGGTAGATGGCAAAAATAAACCTCTTGCTTATTTGAACACCCTTTGGTACATCCAGGATCTAATCCTTCCTCGGCCGCAAGCGCAGTTCTCCCAAATCCAACAAGAGCTGCATCAGGTCCTTGGTTTTTTCTGGCCGGGAGGATAATAAAAAGTCAGGGTCCTCTGACCCTAACGGCTCATACTGGTCATCCCTCATGGGGTAAGTGGGAGAAAGCTGCTTTTCCAAATATGTAGAAAAGAACTTAAGCATAATACTGAAGAAAATACATAAAGGCAAGATAGTGATGGAGGTGCTGAATAATTCCCCTGCCATCACAGCACCTTTTGGCTGCTCCAGTATCCCCAGCACGAAAATCACAGCAGCTCTGCTGTCACTCCTGGTTCCCTGAGCCCAGAAGAAACACCCTGGGAACCATGCTGTCTTTTTCCAAACTTGTCCCTGGAAGACATGATGCTTCAGGCAGCAGGATCTTCATTTCAGTGCAGCAGGTTTTGAAGGCCCTGAGGAGAAGCTGATCTCTAAGACTGCAGGAGAACATTAGCTATGCACACAGGAAAGCCGTGGGAATCCACACAGAGGGGCCTGCACACTCTGCTTGGTTCTGGGACATACACTCTAATTAAAAATAGTGCCTGCATTAGTTTTCCTAAGACATTTAACATCTTCTCTACGTTGCCAATTTAGTTCATAGATTCATAGAATGGTTAAGGTTCTTCAAGATCATCTCATTCCAACCCCCCTGCCACAGGCAGGGCCACCCCCCACTAGACCAGGTTGCTCAAGGCCCCATCCAACCTGACTTTGAACACTTCCAGGGAAGGGGCATCCACAGCTTCCCTGGGCAATCTGTGCCGGGGTCTCACCACCCTCACTGGGAAGAATCTCTTCCTGACATCCAGTCTAAACCTCTCCTCTTGCAGCTTGAAACCATCACCCCTTGTCCTACCACTACAAGCCTCTGCAAACAGCCCCTCCCCAGCTTTCCTGTAGCCCCTTTCAGACCCTGGAGGCCGCTGGAAGGTCTCTCCAGAGCCTCCTCTTCTCCAAGCTGAACAGCCCCAACTCCCTCAGCCTGTCCTCCTAGCAGAGCTGCTCCAGCCCTCCCATCATCCTCGTGGCCTCCTCTGGACCCGTTCCAACAGTTCAATGTCTTTCTTGTGTTGGGGGCTCCAGCACTGTACTGAGGAGTAAGTAACATACCACATGCGCCTCTCCTTTTTCATGGTAATCCTCGCCCTTTGTTGTCAGAATGCAAGCCAAAGGTGCACATCTTTCAAGGAATTCTTTGAATTCCTTTCCTCATCCTGATTACTTTTCTTCACTTTTTCCTTCATCAACCAGCCTTTGGGTATTAACCTTGTATTTAGACTCACATTAACCTGGGTCAGCATCAGCAAATGTTCTTGCTCTTGCTTTTGCTCAGCCACCTGGAGAAACAGAGAAAGGAGACGGTACCAGACATACACTAATTTCTAACATGTGTTTCCTGCCTCGGCAGCTCAACCACATAAGTCACTGAGGGAATAATTGCTCTTTGAGTAGAGGCTTTGGATGTGCACGAGCCTGAGAACGCTCTGCCGTGGAATCAGTGTCCTGCTGAACGTCAGCAGGATGACAGCAAGAAGGAAGCTGGCCTTGGTACGGACTAACACCCGGTGATGCTCAAAAGAGTCAACATTTGGCTTCATCTGAGCTGGTTGGTTGAATAATAAAAGGGAACAGCTGTAAATTGGGATCAATATTTATACCTGTGATAAAAACGCCCTCTGTTTGAATATTAAAAGAGAAGCCTGGGCTTCCTGCTGTCCACGCTGGTTTTAAAACCACCCAGCGGGATCAGAAATGGTTTGGGATGCTTTCAGGGTTTCCTTTGCATGGAGAAGGCACATGAAGCTGAACTTGTGGCCTCCTGGCTCTCGCTGTGCCCTGGGATGGGCTGGAGCTGTGATGTGGCCCTGGCCCTGAGCGGACACGGCTTGCGGTGCCCATAGCCCAGTTCAGCTCAAGTGATGAAGGCATCTGACCCGCAGTAGCTGGCACCCAGGGGTTTGGTGGCCTGGAAAAGATGCTGTCAAGGAATGAGATGATTCTGTGACTATTTATTTAGCCTTTGTCTCCAAGGGGATCGATGATACCTCATCTAAGAAAGCCAGAGATGTCCTACCCCTTCTCTGCATCTCTGTCATTTTCATTGTCGTAGGTAATAATCCTGACACTTGGATGGAGTGGGATTTTTCCAAAGTGTTTTGCTTTGGCCCAGCTCTTGCCCTCGCTGGAGCTTTGCCGTTGACTTCAGTGTGAACAGAGTCTGGGTTTGGAAAATCCAGCAGCTTCCCGTGGCAATTGGGTCAGGGCGTGTGGTGGAAGCTGTTTTCTGCCTCTGTATTGAAGGATGTGCCCGGTTCCAACGCCTCGGAATTCCCAATGACTTCAGAGATGAACCTGGCCAGGAACACTGCTTCCAGATGACACCGTATTCCTCATAATCTTGGAAAAGAAAATGCTGTGGAAACTTTTCTGCTGTTCAGAAATGAAGGCAGAGCAGCCCCAAGCCCGATTCCTCATGAAAGTGCGTTCCCAAACATTCCCCATGCCTGCCCTTTCCCTTTCTCCTGCCCTCCTGTAACTTGTGAATCTATGGGTCAGTTTTATCCAAACTGGGCAAACAGTAAGAAAGCTCAGAGAGAATTCATTTTTTTCAAGTTTACAAGAGTAGAAAGTCCTGTGTGTTTATACTGACTGAGGAATGTGGCAGCACCAGCTTATGCAGAAGATACTCTGGAGTCCCCATGTGTGACCAACCCCAGAAAAGACTACTCCTGCTTCACCTTGTAAAGCAATCACAAGGAAAAAAAAAGTGTGGAGAGATGCAGGCTCTCCTCACGCCGGCATCTCCTTGTGGAAACGTACTGTGTGGAGCAGGAAAACCGTGGGCTGCAATTCTGGGGCTCCGTAGGGGGAACCAGCCTTGCCAGGTTTTCCATTACACTATTTGTTACATCTTCTCTTATTTCAGTAGATGTGAAACCTTTTTTCCAGAGGTGAAAGGATACTGTTGGAAATGTGGTACTGGAGGGAAGCCCTTCCCCACCCAGCTCTGGGCCCCGGTCCTGGCACCAGAGGGGATCACAAATCACTCCTGACTCAGTTTCTTCCATGAAGTAACTCCTAAAAAGGTGACTCTTCTTTAAGCTGCTGTTCTTGCTTTTGGAGTTTCACTCCTTCCTTCACTGCAGCAACTATGAAATAATTTTTCGGGGCTTTTCTTTTTCCTAATTTGAGTTTTGGTCAGTGCCGCTCGTCTGGCTTTCTCAAGGCAGCTGAGGTCTGGAGTTCTACCGTGGCTCCATCCCCGTTGCCATCCCAGTTCCTTCACATTCTGGGGTTGCATATTTGGAAGGCTGAAGGAATGAGGGATGTAGGTTGGGAGGGGACCTCAGGCCCGTCAGATCTGCTCACTTTTTCCATCAGCTTGCTGGGCTTGCCCAGAACAGCTTTTTTTCTTTCCCTGTCTCAATAAGGTGGGAGCTGTAGCCCTTTCCTTGGGTTTTGTTGCCGTTACGGTACGTGCTGGATGCCTCATAGGTGTGTAACCATCCCAAAGGCTAGTTCTTGTGCTGTGATCTTCGCCAGCAGATCTCCGTGCGCGCCGCAAAACGGATCGACACCGTTGCTCTGATTCTCAGTGGGGAAACTGAGGCACGGAGCAGCTCTGTGCGAAGCAGAAGCTGACCTGGGGAGAGAAGCCAAGTCTCCTGCATGCCGGCACCGGGTGTCTCTTAAACCACGCTGCCCAGAGCATTGATAAAGTCCCCAGTTGAATGCACAAGCCTCCTGCGTAGGTGGCCACGGAGCTGGCAGGGCTGCTACGAGCCAAGGCTGGCTCTCAATTAACCTAGAGACCAAGACCTGCCGCACGCTGAAACCCTCGGCTAGTTTCAAAATGCTGTCTGTCAGTTTTTTGTTCTCGGCCGCCGTGTTGGGTCAGTTCTTACTTAACGTGGTTTCATGACTTTATCAGCCAGAAAGAAAACTTTCCTTTCAGCAGCTGTCCCGTCGGTGGCGACGGCCGGGGATGGCGGTGGGAGGCTGAGCAAAGGCAGCGCCACTAAAAACGCTCAAACGCCTTTCTCTTTTCACCTGCAGGCCTGTGAAGGTACAGCCTGAGCCAGGGTTTTGCTGGCTCTCTGGCCTGGGGCAGCCAAGCAGCTGCATATTCCCAGTGAGGCTTTAAGCAGCCACTGGTCAGGATTTTAAAGCCCTCCTTTCAAGGCGGATTCAAACCTACAGTTGCTCTTTTATGTCCCGGCATCTGTTTGCGATACGGAAACATCGTTTATCGCTTCCACAGCGCTCTGGTGCTGCCGTAAAGCCCCAGCACTGCAGCCGAGCCTTTTCCTGAAGAATGGGTTGCCCAGCCCTGGCTGTCCCCAGGGCACTGACAGGGTCCGTGGGGCAGCCCCGTGCCCAGCGTGTCTCCAACTCCCTGACGTTGGGGTTTTGCTTGACTTGCCTTCCTCCTGTTGACTCAGCCTCTGAAAATCTTCCTTCCTCCTGCACTATGAATAGGTGAGATGATGACATTTGGCTCTAGTTCTCTTTTCCCGTTCCGGACTGTTTTCATAACCAAGTATCTGCTGACCGCGAGCATCTTGCCACCCGTGCCTTCTCTGGGGACACCACACTGCGTCCCCACAGTGGCATCCACACTCCTTGCCCTGGGTGTGGACATACACTTCAGTTGTCCTGGGCTTTGTCTCACCTCCTCGGGCTGACCTCAGTAATGAGAAGTTAATTATTCCCAGTGGCAAAAGGCAGGGTCAAAAGCTGCCCACTCCCCCGAGGCGTGACGGGGCTGTTCCTGTCACCCCACGGGGCACTGCCTGCAGATAGGTCTGTGTAGGTGCTGCTGATGCTGTTTAATCATTTATTTCTCCTAAAACCAACATATACCTCAGTGATTGCCCAGGAGCAAGAAGATTTCCACAGCTGGAAATTCAGCTCATGGATTCCCACTGCAGCAATTCAGCGCCGGTCACAGAGGAGGTAGGAGAGGAATGGATTTAGCTAAATTTAAACACTCTGGAAGGTCGACTCTCAAGACCCTTTCTGCCTTTCACTGCCTGCTTAAAAGGCTCCACCTCACATCATCCTTTGGTGGCCCCTGACACCGTGGAGGGATTTGCTCATGGTGTGGCTGGTTGCATTTCTTGGGTGAATGAAGACGCAAGAGCTCATCCGTGTGATTTTCTTTGTTGCGCTGCGTCGGATCGGGAGCGCTGAAGTGATGACACAAAACTGGCAGCTGAAATGTCCTCGCTCCAGAGAATCCAGGACCTCTGCCTGGGCTTTCTGTGCAGCCCAGGGATTTTAATTTCATTTTTACTGTAACTATCTTCTATGGTCCATAAACTATATTGTTTTCATTTAATTCTCGGGAACATAATGAATTTCTGTGGGGTTGTTTCCTGTTCGGTGTAATATCTTTGCTAGATGTGAGGTTTCTTTCACAAGCTAGTTATAAATTTACTCAGACTCCCAATTGTTTCATCTTGGGAGCCATCAATAAAAAGAAACATGAGGGAGAATTTAGACCCTTCACATCCACTGAAATTTAGGGATGTAAATCTGTCGTCTCACGTTCTCTTTTCCTTGAGTGCTGAGTAACTCAAAAAAACCCTTAAACCTCATCCCAGTACCTCAGTGTGCCTGTGTAATGGCCAAAGCGTGAAATTCTCCCTTTTTTTACCCTCAACAGAGTCTTCAGCGTAAAAATACACATTAAATGTTGTGAAGAGACAGAGAAAACCTGCCCTAAAAGGAGGGTGTGTCATTTCATGTCATGCTCTTACCTCAGCTCAATCTACTCTGCCTCTTCACAGCACCAAATAATAAATAGTATTTATCTTTGCCTCAGTTTCTTGAAAACCTGATGAAGACCATAGGATAAAATCTGCCCTTGCTGTAGCTAATCTGTAGCTGGCCCTTCTGTGCCTCCTGGCTGAAATACCCAGATTAAAGCTAACATCTGGCTATCAGCAAATAGGTTTAGAGCAGCAGGTAGATAAGTTAGTTTTCTAGATTTATCCCCTTTCTTTTTTTTTTGCCGGTGGCAAGAACCCCAGGAGCTGCTGAGCTCTCTTTTGAGAAGCTTGCCAAAAAATGCCTAATTTCTCTTCTCACTTGAGCAGGCCAGTTGGAGATTGCTGGTGGTATCAGTCTGGCATAAATGAAAGAAAAACCAGGCAGGTTTGGGTGGGTTTAGAATCACCCTGGACTTGCTGCTTGTGCCATCTGGTGATGCTCAAGCAGGAGTAAAAAATATCATTATCCAGCCCAGTTCTCTTATGACCACGTTTGCTTGGTTTTCTCCTCAGTATTATCCCATAATCCCAGAATGGTGAGGGTTGGAAGGACTCTCTGGAGTTCATCTGGTGCGACCCCCCTGCTCCAGCAGGGTCACCCAGAGCAGGGGGCCCAGCAGCGCAGTCTCCAGGCACCTTTGGAATCTCTCCGGAGAAGGAGACTCCCCAAGCTCTCTGGGCAGCCTGGGCCAGGCTCCAACACCCTCCCGGCAAAGAAGTTTCGCCTCCTGCTCCAAGGGAACCTCTCTGGCTTCTCTTCTCCAGCTGAACAACCCCAGGGCTCTCAGCCTTTCCTGGGCACACAGATGCTCCAGGCCCCTCACCAGCTTCGTACCCTCCATGGGACCCTCTCCAGCAGTTCCTTGTCTCTCTTGAACTGAGAAGCCCAGAACTGAACGCAATACTCCAGATAAGGCAGAGTAGAGGAAGAGGGTCGTCTTTCTAAAGAAGTTTGCAGCCTTTTTATCAGTGCCAGTGTGTGTGTGCTTACTTTTCAGTGAGGCTGAGACTTGGGTCCTGGCATCTGAAGGTCCGCGGGGCAGGAGCACAGGAGCTGGGTTGTGGTGCAGCAGAAGCAGCCCCATAAAGCCTCTCCAGGTTTCCAGCAGCTGGATTTATTCTGAGATGAACTTACGCTTGAGCTGAATTTTGTTTTTTGTTTGAAGGCTGACTCCAGAAAGCTTGTGGTTTGGGGGTTTTTCACTAGAGGTTATTTTACTCTGGCTTCTATTTCCTTCGCTGGTTCCGAGCACTTCTTGCTGTGGGCTAAATGCAGAAGCAACAGAACCTGCTCGGGAGATGCAAGAGGCAAACATGGCTTGTGAAACAGCAACAAAAGCTTGAAAAGTCTCTGTTGCCGCTCTCCTGAGACGCCGCGATGACGGTACGAGTGCTCTGCGTCCGTTCCAGTGCCGAGTCAACTAAACCCACCTGAACCATTATTGACCCACTAAGTGAGGAATTAATTGGCAACAGCAAATTCTTCATCCGGGTGTGTTGCCAGCCTTGTGATGCTTTAGTAATAAACCATTGAATTCCGGCCGAATTTAGGACCCAGTGTTGTTAGTTACAAGTAGAGGAGGCTTTTATTACATCCCTGCACAGCAGATGAACCGATGTGTATTGATTTGGGATGATTTCGCTGCCCGCTTCTCAGCACAGTTTAAATCTCACAGCCCGAACGCTTTGGGATGGAGCAGGAATCTGAAGGTGCAGGAGCTGGATGAAATGTGGACATTCAGGGTCCAGCGTCCGTAAAATTCCTCAGCGCAGCTGCACCCGCAGCCTTAGGGGATTAAACTGAAATACAGAAAGAAAGGGCAGAGATTTTGAGACCCGGCCGTTAGCGTTGGCGTTCGACCTCCGTGCTGGCTCCTTGGGCCAGGTGCTGGGATGGGGGGAGGCAGGACGAGGCAGAGTGTGACCCCACAGCACGGGGCTGTTCAAGGGTGAGCACCCAGTGCCGTGGGAATGGGATGGGAAGATGAAGGTAGAGCTTCAGTCATGGGGTTTAACTGTCCTGTGTCCCTGACAAGCGCTCCTGTCTCCTGTGCCGCTCTTGGATCACTCAGCTTGGGGAGGGATGCTGGGGAGGCCGGGCTGCTCGTGTGTGCGACGCCCGGTGTGTGGATTTACACCCCTTGTCCGGAGAGCTGTGGAGCAAAGTCCAGTGTGTGGATTTACACCCCTTGTCTGGAGAGCTGTGGAGCAGAAAGCCCCTAAAATGGAGATCCAGAATAACTGGGGAGCGAGCCTGGGGGTGAGCACCGATGTGAAACTGTTTCATCCTTATTTTGTTATTTGCTTTTTCAAATTTTGCTTGAAGCAGTTACCTCCAGGGGAGGAAAAAATCCCAACAACAGGCTCAGTCCTTCTTACGTTGTGTTTGGGAGGCGTCCCAGCACACGAGCTGTCATGGAAACGTGGAGGAGCGTGAAGCAGAGCTGGCTCCTGAGCTGCATCATCCCCCCCGAGTACCAGCAGCTCTCGCTGGGGACCTGCCCCGCGGCCGGACGGGCAGACGAGGGGCTGCAGCTGGCGGAGAGGGACCTCCTGCAGCTGCACAAGCCTCCCCTTGGCTCCGCTCCCCCCTGAAAGGCGACAGATTTGTTCATTTGCTTTAAAAATCCCCGTTAACCAGAGGCGGTGTGAATCCCGGGTGCCAGGTCCACGCAGGCAGAATTTCTTCCATAGTAATTTGCACTCGACTTACAATCGCCAGATGCACAAACTAGTTCCTTGGGGTGACTCCAAGGAGACCGAAACCTTTAGGAAGAGCATTTGGAGGGTGATTCAAACCCACCCTTGTGCTCAGCTCTAGCAAAACAGGGTAGAAATACAAGGTAATTCCCAGAGCTTTGTTCTTCCCAGTAATTGAGGAAACTCCACAGAAAAGCTTTTCACCTGGTGTTTGGGTGCTGCCATTCTCAGTTCTGTTCAAGACATGTGAAGGTAGACGACAAAATCACTGTGGGAACACACCTGGGGCTGGATTCATTGGATATTTTAGTGGAAATTTGGACCTGAATCCTTATTTCCCACTCGGATGTGAGCTTGTCTTCTGGCTGAGTTTCCTTCAGCGTTTGAAGCTTTTATTTAATTTATTTATTTATTTAAAGTTATTTTTGGCCTTTTTTGAGGGGAATTCTTTGTAACCTGAAATTCAAATCCCAGCCCGTTGCTCTGGGGAGATGCTCACACTTCTCACTGCTGGGGAACTGCTGCTCTGCATCATGTCTTCTGCTCAGGGCCACCCACGGGATGCTCTTCCACGAGCATTTAGTAGGAGTTTGCTCATGGATGGACTTCTCCCCCACCAATAATAATTAGAGCAATTAATGCCCAGGAACAAAATGACGGGCACCATCCCTCCCTGCACACCAGGGTCACATCTTGGCCCTTCTGCCATCAGTGGCAAAATCCTCCTACCTTGCTTTGTTGGTTTTTTGCTGTTTATTTTTTACCCTGCTTTAATTTACTACTATTCCTTATCCAATCCATTAATTTCTTAATCTTCCACCTTCCCACCCAACCACTCTCTCTTCTGCCCCCCAGTACATTCATTTTATGCATTTATGCCCCTGATCTGGTTGTGCAAATGCCTCTCCTGTTTATAGCAGCTCCACAGTAAATCAAACCTCCAGCTGCCAGCATGGGAAGCTTTGTGCGGCAGCGGGAAATTCCGGGTCCTTTCTCCCTCCCCCAGCCTCTGCCTCATTTATATCTGCAAATCTCTGATCTTGCCTCGGAAGAATCTGTAATGACTCATTGCCTCTCCTGGACCTACTGCCAATAATACAGTTAGTTATAACCGGTTAATTAACTGGAAAGTCTAATTAGTTAAAATTCAGCCCTTTCCTGGGATTTTGCTGTTGCAGGAGAAGGCCAAATAATAACCGTGTTTTTCAATATGCCCTCGTTTTGTTTTTCTTGGGGAACATACAAAAGTTATGCGTAAATATTTCTTTCTCCAGTGAGCACACTTTATTATCCCTTTTCCTTTAGCTTTCATTAAAAACTGCTCCCACCCCTTCTCGAACTGGAACATATAAATAAATAATGCCCGATTCAAACGGCCCCAGCCATAAAAACCTGCTTGAAAAGAATCTGGGGCAACTACCACATCTGGAATAATAGTCAACATATTTTCGAAAGCGACTTCATTTTTTCTCACACAGGATACTAAATCACGATGGCTCCCTGTGCCAAAAATAACACGGTGGGATATGACCATGGGAGGACGTGAACCTATAATGAGGTTCAATAAAGTACTAATCTTATGGGCTAACGCAATCTGGTTTGGTTTTGCTTAAAAAAAAAAGAGAAAAAAGAAAAAAAAAAAAGGCTCTGGATGTATGTGTGTGTGAGTGTTCATACCCACTGGTCCGCTTTTTATGCGGGATTCTGGTGTCTTCTTTCCACCTCTCTCCGCTGTTTTGCCATGCAAATAAATATTTCCGAGCTCGTTAGCTTTGTCCCAAATTAGCCTCATTCCTGGAAGGATGACGGATTCCACCTGCCCTGTCATTTCAACACCGGGAAATCTAATGGGACAATCTGCTGTGGTGGGAGAGGAAGAGCTTTACCGTTTACTGAGCATCTCCAGAGACGATCGGCGGTGCAGCACCATTTCTTCGGGTTTGACATGATCCTTTTTGCTCCAGTTCATCCCTAGTTAGAAAATTAACTCCTAATTACAGGGCCCAGGTCTTAAAATCCTTCCTGAGTGTGGGGAAAGAAACGATGAGTGTCTTTTTGCACCACACAGCCGAGGCAGAGCTGAAGGTGACAACAGGAATGAGAAATATGGGACAAAAATCCTCTGCATTACAGAAAACTCTTTCTAATGCTGAAAGAGTTTTTTCCCTCTTCCCTCTAGAGTTACTAGAGGGAAAAGGGAAAGGTCTTATTCCTTCAGATATTTTTCTCTCCACAATAGAGGAAGACTGGCGGTGGCAGTTGTGTGCCCACCGAGGGGTGACAGGCTTTGTCCTCATTTTTCTGGAAACCCATTTTCCTGGGAATATCCTCCACCACTCAACCTCTGGATCCTCCAGAGTCCTGCTGTGCAACCAACAGGATCTGGGGTCCAGGGTGACGGTGCCAAGGTGGTCGCGCACAAACCGGGGACGGAGGATCCCACCTTCCTCTTCCCCTCCTTCCCTCACAGGTCTCACAATCCCAATGGAGAAGTCACTTTGCTTCCAGGTGCTGTGAGAAGAGGGCAATAGCTTGGCCAGGTCACCCCACTGGGCAGGGGCAGAAACAGAAATGAACCCCAAATCTCTGGAGCCCCATCTGACGCGGTACTGGACATTTTTAGCCTGCAACGTTCTTCCTTCCCTCCTCCAACTTTCTCCCCAGGAGGCTGGTACAAATGTTATCCATCACTTGGGCTTGTTGTGACGCGAGAAGACACGACACACGGACGCTTTGGCTTGAGGGACGCTGTCCCAGGCAGCTTTTGACAAGATTAACTCGAGGTTTCCCCAGACATCTTGATCGCCAGGATCGTGCCAGCCCTTCTGAGCAGCCCCTTCACTAAGCTGTAAATAAATCTAACTTCAACCCATGGATTTTTTGCCATGTAATCAGTCTGCTTTCATAAAAATTCACCTCTCCTGGCATTCGTTCACATGTGCCTTACAAATGTGCGCTCTCTATTGAATCAGATGTGTGGGAAATCTATATATTTTCCATATGGATCCCAATATACCACAAAAGGTTTTCCCCTCGCCCCCCTCTCCCCTCCTCGCAGTCTCTTGAGGGCATCGCAATTGAAATCTGATGAGAAAATGAAAAAATGCTCGGTGTTCATATTGTCCAAGTAGTTTTCCAGAGTCCTGCTGCTGAAAGGGACATAAATCATTAACAGCGCTCAGAAGCAACCTTGTTACCTCAATAGACAAACCAAAACACTCTGAGTTTCTTGCTACTGGAAAGAGGAAAGTATTGCACCCACAGAAATTGTCATTCAGGTCATGTCTAACTGGAGGAGCTAGAAGAGAGGGCAGCCAAAAAAAAAAAGGAGAGCAGCCCGTTGCAGGCAGCTACTCGGCATGAGGAAAAAAAAAAAAAAAAAAAAGGAACATTTTGGTGCTTTTCTACCCTGGGTAATGTCCAAACTGGTGCTCATCTGAAAGGGCATCACCACCTGGATAGCACCCCAGTCAGGAAACGGGTGATAACCGTTATAAAAATAACATCCAAACCGTTCACTCCCTGCTCCACATTTTGAAGTTATTCCCTTCATCACAAAACTGAAGCGTTTCGAAAATATTTGTCAGGTTACATCGCGTGCTGAAGCCATTCCCAGAAACCACGCTCTGCTCCAGGATGTGCCCTCAGCTGGAAAAAGAGGCTGAAATCTGGCACCGAGTTATCATTTGTGAGCGAGAGCAACACGCTCCGTGCGGCACCTCCGCTCTCCGGCCGCCTCAGGCAGGCTCAGCATCCCGAATCTACCCTCTGCGGCAAACACGGGGAGCCCGGCTGATTCAGGATCTTCTTCTGACCTGGAGAAAACCAGCGATGGGACTGGGAATAAAATCCACGGCTCCCAATCCCATCCTGCAGCACCTTCTTCCTCTGATAGGGTGGAGAGGATCGAGCAGCAGGAAAGAGGAAAACCGGTCTCCTTCCAGCAACCGCGGGGCACCCACCGGTACCCCATGGCATCTCTTCCGCCCACCTTGTGCCACCTCGGTCACTGGAGGACGGCTCTGGAGAAGGAGCAGGGTTTGTGTTGAGGAGCGGGAGGCTAAGGTGGCTTTCCCACACTGCAGCGACTACTCCCGGCTTTCTGGCTCCATCTTCTGGAAATGAGACAAAATAAGAGATTTAGCAAAGCCTGAGCTTTTATAACCGGGTTTATCAGAACGCTGTGGGCCCTGCAGTGCGTCTGGCACAAACCAGTCTCTCTCATAATGCAGGAAACTTGTGATTCCTCTCTGTAAATTGCTTCTGCCGGAAAAAAATCCACGAGGAGAGGACATTGCAGCGGTGAAAACAAAGCTGAGCTGTGAGTTAGGAGCAGTTAATGAAGAATTTCAGGGCTACACCGTGTGGGGTGGTGGTTGGGGTTTTTTTGGTGGCTCAGGCAACCCAGCCAACAGGGAAACAGCATTTTCTGTCTCTTTTAGAAGTTGTCCCCCACTCAGAACAGGAGGACAGGTGGATCCAATGTTTAAAAGCCCTCTGGCCATTTCGTGGCCTTTCACTTAGAACAATGAGGAAGAGAAACAGCTGAGAAAGGATTTCAGAGCTTGGCTGAGCAGGGTTTACTGTTGGGACCTGGTGCCAGTAAGACTGGGACAGGACTTTAACCCTCATCCTCTGCAAACGAGCCAACTCAGCTTTTCCAGTGCCATCGGGCTGCCAAGGATGGGGCATCCCAAGTGCACAGCCCATCAGCCCAGGCTTTTTGGTGGCATTTCCCCACCCAGTGTCCAGATGCTGCCGTTCTCACCAGGGTCAGTGTCAACCCAGGAGAGTCAGGCTGTGCCAAGGTGCACAGAGCACGAAGGGTGGAGAGTCTGGCTCTGAAATGTCGCTGTCGGTGTTGCTGTGAGGCTTGGAGAGCAGCAACAAAGCCCTTTCTTTTCTGTTTAACTGGGAACTGCCCTTTTTGGGTGGCAGAGCTGGCATGCAGGGGGAGCAGAAGGACATGGGGAGTGATGGGTTCTGCTCCCTGCTCCCACAGGCTTCCCAGGAGCAGCATTGCCTGCAGAAAGCCAGTTAAGATACAAAAGACTTTCCCCTGCTTTATGCTGGCTGTCTGCAAAGCAGGCTCCCCCTCTACTACTCATTTTTGGGTTTGTGCTGCCAAATTTCCCATGCACTGGGCTCCCTTTGGCCGTGGCAGCGCTGGGCAGATGCTTTCCTGGGATGCTCCAGCTCTAGTTGACATCGAGGACACCAAGCAGAGGAGCACAGGCTTGAAAGGTTCAGGTCACTCCTTTACTCTGAGGGTGCATCTTGCCTGCAAAATCTGAGCCCTACAGATCCTCTTAGATGTGCTATTTAATTTCACGTGGCCATATAATGGTAGGAGTTGGAAGGGACCTCTGGAGATCATCTGGTGCCACCTTCCTGCTCCAGCAGGGTCGCCCAGAGCAGAGAGCCCAGGATCGCATTCTCCAAGCGGGTTTGGAATCTCTCCAGAGAAAGAGACTCCACAACCTCTCCGGGCAGCCTGTTCCAGGGCTCTGTTACTCACAGGAAAGATTTTCCCCTCCAATGTAGCTTTGTGCCAGAGGGTGGTGCTCGATCCATGCTTTGCTGCCCTCCTTCCTGCTGCTGCGGAGTTTTTTGGGCTGCTACCTGGCTGCAGAGGGAGGAGAGGGGGTTTTGCACACCCGCTCTTCCTTCAGAAGCACTGACAACCGCTTGGGAGGGAGGATTTGGGGAATATTCAACCTCAACTACCTCTGAAGAACTTGATTTTCATCAAGAGCACAGTGTGCTTCCGCAAAGCCAGCCCTTGAGGGGAAGTCCATGCAAAATTAGGGCATAAACAACCTCGAATATGGGAATCTATAAATTTTTTTATGCCACTTCTGACATGCTACTTACTCAGAGTGGAGATTGCTGAGTTTGGCCTGTAAAGCGTTTCTAAAGTTTTGACTTCTTACAATTTACTTGCCATGATCTTCTCACATTAATCCCAACTGAATTTAAGGATCTATTGAGTATTAAACATCTTTAAGATTTTGATTTCAGGTTTGTAAACTCTTACGTGGTTAAAAACCTAAATATGAACCAGGAACAGGCTGAGGCTCTAAGATATTAGAAAGCTTTTCTTGCCCTTCACGCAGGAAAAGCCGTGCCTCCTCGTGGCACGGGCAGGAGCTACTGGGAGCAGATGGGCTCCTTGGGGAGCACAGGACCTGCTGGTTTTGGGGTGCAGAGCAGCAGGACACAGGTCCCCCCTCTGTTCCCCATCTCCTTGCAGCCCAGCAGCACACGCCGCTTCTGCAGGGTCAAAGTCTTGAGCAAACCAGAGTAGCTTCAAACGCAGAAGCGCTTCCCCAAATTTCAGCTGAGGCAGAGACCGGCTGAGGGTCTGACTTTTAGGGCCGGGAGTGAGGTTTTTTTCCCTCCCCAGCAGCATTTCAGTAGCTCCAAGGACATTCCTACCACTCTCTAGCAGAAGCAGAAGCTGCCACGTGGTCCTGCAGCCTTTTTATATCCATCAGAGTAATTCAGTAGATTTTTCACAGTTATCCTATTTGAAAAGCGATTCTTACAATGAAATTATTGACACCCCGAAGAAGCAGCAGGAGGCTTCCATGGCTCTGCTACTTCTGCATTACCTAGATGTTGATCCTCAGCCACCTGAGTGAAATGAAGCACATGAGCACTGACGCTCACCGGAAACGCTGAAATTCCCGGCGACAACCCAAAAATGTGCGCGTTGAATTCCCGACTGTTTTAAATGGCTGCGGAAATCTAATCCCGCGGACATCTTGAGAGTCTCACTTCCTTGCTTCTCCACATATAAATCTTTGTCTCTGGGTTTCTGGTGTGTGACTTAGGCTGGTTAAATGCTTATTTTGGCAATGAGCAGGGGTGGGATGTTTCAGCTTTGCCTGGAGGCTGGAGCAGGACTCTCTCCTTGGAGATAGGTTTAAATTTGAGGGACTTGGCCAAGAACTTCCTGGTAGAAACCGCTATTCTCCAAAGCAGGACTCGTAAGGAAAATAGCCAGGAGGCCAGTTTGGACATCTGTATGGTTTTTGACCGAGATCATTGTAAACCATGGGACAGCGACCCGAGCAAACAGCAAAGCAAACCGCAGATGATCTGATTAGTTTTCTGCCGTGGACATTTTATCTGTATGTTCAACACAGAGTGAAAGACCGTTCTTCAAAGCCCCAAGAGTCTTTGGGGAAATCTTCTGTCATTAGTACCCATGGTGATGTCAGTCAAGCCATCCCCCAGCTCCCAGGCAGAGAAATCCATACCCCATCCCATCCCCAGCCTCTTCCATAGACGTGGATCAGCAGCTTTCTGCAGGACGCTCGCAGCAGATACGATTATAGCGCTGAGCAAACATTCACTCGCTGCTGGGAGGCTCTTTGAAAGCCCCTCTCTAGCTCTTTCCCTCCTCAGGGGCAGGAGAACCTCTTTCTTCTTCTCCTAATGGCATTCCTCGGCACCTTTGGGAGCCTGGTGGGCTTGGAGGGAGATCGTTTTTGTCGATATTAAAAATGCAAGTGTATTCAAACATGAATTCTGATCATCATGAATAATAAAGTGAGGAAGGGAAGTATGAATACTGCATGGCTTCTCAGTGCTTGGAGATCTGCATTTGACCACAGCAAAGAATTTTTAACGTCTCGTAGGCGTGTCAGCGTCACCCAACCCAACGTGACACGGTGGGCCTGCAGCGGGGTTTGCGCATCGCACGGGTACGGAGATCGCAGGTTGGGTGAGCTCTTTGAGCCCGTCACAGGATGGCAACAATTCTACTTGACATTTCTTCCATTAAAATAGCTTCCTAAATTCCCAGCAATCCTTTGCCCCATGGAATAGTGGACTTATATTTATATAATAGTGGACTTATATATATATAAGCCTTTGCAAGACTTAAATGTTTTCGGTATTCAGGATGGAAAATGACTCGGGATTAGATTGCTCCCCTGCCCTGCTTTTCATCCCCAAAGCAGGGCTGCAAGGAAGGACAAGAGAGAAGGGCAAAGGCTGGGCTTTAGGAGCTGGTAGTCACAGACTGCCTGGTCTTCTTCTAGCACAGGCAGGTCCTTCCCTGGACAGGTTTGCTTTCTCTTGCAGGGCATCATTTATCTCTTTGTCAGCACTATCTTCACTTTTATTTTTTTTAGTTTGCCTTCAGAGGCCGTTATTACCAAATATTCAGGTTGATTCAAGTTTGACAGCTTGTTGCACGATAGCAGCCTAAGGACACCGGCTTATTTCCAGCAGTTTTCCATTTAAACTTGGCTCCCTTCACTGGTGCCTGTCCTCCGTCGTGAACCGCCGCCCTTGAGTCGCCCATCTTTCCCATCCTAGGAAAAAAGTGGGCGAGAAATAAATGACAGACTCAAATTTCAGTGCCTTACGAAGTCCCATGGTTCAAACTGGGCTCCAAACCCATGAGCCCATCTCCTTTGTACGTGAGGGCAGGCTGGAGCTTGGTGTGGCCCCGGGAAGATCCCGTTCTGGCGGGCGCCGTGACAATAAACACGTTAATTAAATTAATTAATTTAAAGGGGCAAAGGTTCAGTGGGCGGGTGGGGCTTTTGTGTTTTCCAAACCAGTTAACTCAGCTCAAATTCAAACCTGACCAAGACAGATCTGCTTTGACCAGCAGAACCCCAGGACTCTGCAGAGCCTTAGCCGCGCCGGGAGGAGACGTGGCCTTAGATTACCAGAAAGCCAATCAGATAGCAAATTATTGGGGGCTCTCTGTTCTTTTTGAAATCATTGGGAGAATTGTGATGAGCCAGGGCTCGGGGTGCTATTCTTCCTATCTCTTCTCTCCATTGTGAGGGGGCGAACAAAGCCAAGAGGTGTAATTTAAAGGTGCTGCGACCTCCCAGGAGCAGCTCTCCCCATTGTGCCGCCGGTTTTGTTTTCTGTATGTGTTGGTTGTATTTTTTTTTTTTTTTTCCCCCTCCACTGAGATCTACTGATCATAAATATGCATGAATAAAAGAGCCAGGGGAGAGGAGGAGAGGGAGGGGAAGAGGGGGGGGCTCATAACCAGCTTGGATAAAGTCCTTTTCTGTATTTTCCACTCGCGGCTTCCTGACGTCGAATGAAATAAGGGACCACACCGCCGGATTAGCTCAGCCGGAGTTCCCATTTCCAATTGTAAAAGCAGAACTCTGGCATCATAACAATCCTTATAATTATCACTTACAGAGGGGTCTTATCGTAGAACAGCTTCTTTTTAGTCGGGATGGAGGGGGGACCGAAGGGGGGCTGGGGGCAAATGATTCCAACCACAGGGGTTTGCGTCTTCATTCATCACTTTCCGAACAAGCCACTGGAAAATTAGAAGTCCCTGAGCAATTTACAGATTACAGCTCCCTCCTGGTACAGGGACACGTGTGCTCACACGCACCCGCTCGCTCCAGACGTCGGACAGAAACCAGGTACGCCTTGGGTGACCATCAGAAAAGAAAAATTAAAAAAAAAAAATCCCGCCCCCCCGCCCGCTTTTCTTGCTCCAAACACGGGCAGAAACGGACGTAACCTTCCCTTTTAAGCCTAGCAACTCCAGCCTGGCCGCACAGCTCCTCCTGGATTAATCTTTCTTTTTTTTGGCTCAGTGAATTGTGGTCAAGGCCATTGTAACGTGAGTGCTGCCGGGGCGCGGATTGGCTGGAGGAGGCTCAGAGAGGCCCCTTTTCACAGGGGACTAATTGCTTTAGACCACCAGTATTTGGGAGCTACAGATGTCTTCCTTAATTTGCCTAGAGAGCACAATCGGCCCCATCTGTTGCATTTTTTTCCCCCCTCTGTCTCTCAAGTCGCCTTCTTCCCCCTGTCTGCAAAGGCCTAAATTGAAAACTCATCAAAAAGTAATACAAGAGCAGTTTGGCTGGGAAGCTGCTGCCGTGGGGCTTTGCCTTTAATAAAGGCCCCCCTGCTACTTTTACACATGGGCTGGGGAGCAGAGAAAGGAGGAGGAGGAAAGCAGAAACAACCTAGAAGGGGGGGAAAAAAGGAGGAAAAAAAAGAAAAAAAAAAAAGCAAGCTCAAAACTAACAGCCAGATGGGATATTTGGAAGCAGGATAATTTGATGTGTCATGGCTGGAGGAGAACAAGGGGCAGCCCCTTGTTTTCTGTGTGTACACACAACAAAATAGATGACTTCTGGAGATGGGAAGGGAGAGAGGAGCCGGGGGCCGGCCGGGGGCTCCGCATCCCGGTGTTGCCGGTGGGGGGAGCGGTCGCTGCCCCCCTTAGCGCGCACCTCCGGGAACGGGGGGAGATGGAGAGGGGTCAGGAGAAGGGAAGGAGGAAGAGAAAGGAGGTGAGACTTTGCCCTTCTGCAGGGCTGGGAAGTTGTCTTTGGCCTGGAGTTGTCTCGGACCATATGCAGGACCTGGCCTGGGGCTGCTGCTCTGCACCGACCCATGCCCAAGAAATCGGAAGAGAGCGTTGCTTTCTTCTTGCTCAATTGGTGCTTTGACTCCAGGGCATCTAATGGAGCAGCATCACCCACAGGCTTTTCCTCGTGCCGGCTCCAGGTGAGCGGCACAGCTTCATCCCAAACTCAGCCCTGGGCAGCAAGAGACAACAGGGAAGTGGTGGAGTCACCATCCCTGGAGGTGTTTAAGGAAAGACTGGACGTGGCACTTAGTGCCATGGTCTAGGTGATGTGGTGGTGTTAGGTCAGAGGCTGGACTTGATGATCTCAGAGGGCTATTCCAGCCTCAAGAATTCTGGGATTCTGTAACAAGCCCAAGAAATCTCTGAAATATTAATTGGGAAGGTTGTGGAGGAAAATACATCTCATTTTTGTTCAGAATCCTCATCATGGCCCAGTCTCAGCACACGCAGATGATGACAGGATTGTAAAAACCCACATTGTTTAAACTCAGGTGGAAATGGCATTTCCTTACAGCAAATCGGCGTCGGTGCCACGTGAGGCCGCGCTGAAGGCAGCAGCCGGCCCCGATCAGCGCGGTGTGCATGCTTGGTTTGCATTCCTACAAAACGCAGTAAATGTGCTCGTGGCCCATCTGGGAGAGAAGCAATGTTAGCCCAACCCCTGCAGCCCATGGTTTGGTTGAGCCCACTGGGGAAACCAGGAGAAAGATGGGAATGAAAAGCTCCTAGTCCCAGCTCTGCGGCGTAGCCACAGGGAGAGCTTCTGACAACAACTGCCTGGGTGTGAAGACACAGCCTGTTTCAGCTCAGCTGTGATTTATTTAACACTGCAGGTTTTTCCCTACTTCCTTCTCTGGCTTTGAAATAACGATACGTGGTGCAGTGAGTTGAAGGGAGTGTGATGGGCCGATTGTTTTCTCTCCTTTTTCCTAAAAGAGAAAGAAACCCAAGTGATGGAGCAAGCCCCAAACGTTCTCCTGCCCATCCAGCTGTGCCTGCACTGGCCGCCCCAGCTCCTGCCTCACCAGGGATGGGTGCTGCCGTGGCAGGAAACTTTTTTGGTTGCCTGTTGTAGAGGAAGGCAGGGAGCTGCCTGTGCAGGCAGCACATGGTCAGGCAGCTCTTCAGGGAGCACAAATGAGAGGCGCTTCCTCACCGGGCTCCCTCCCGAAACATGAGCCCGGGTGCCAGCGCCGTGACCGTCACAGTTTGATTGATCGTTCCCATTTCCTGAGTGTCCATCAGGAGTCTCTCCCCGAGTCCTCAGAAAGGTTTTGTTTAGATGTTCAGTTATGGAGGGATAAAAAAAAAAAGTCCATTTATCTTGAAGGATCTGCTCAAAACACTGTAAAAGAAAGAGTCCTGTGAGGACCAGTCCATGGACTTGGAACCTGTGGGATTGAGCCAGCAGCTCCCACGTCTGCTGAAGGACAGCTTCTAGCGATTGCCACCATCCATTCCCACCTTGCTTACACTATCAACAGCTGCTTTTTAGAAGAAATTTCCTCAAAAGAAGGGAAAACGGGGTCTTGCACCTCTGCCGGCTGTGATGGAGGTGTGGGACAAGGTGCTTCCCCCAGTGCACCCCCAGCCACACAGCCCCCCGGCTGGGGAGAGATGGGCAACCAACAGCGGGAGCAAGGGCACTAACCGTTGATTGCCGTGTTTCCTGCACTGCCATTCTGCTTGGCAGGGCGAAATTCTCCCTCCTGGGGAATACTGAAGGTTTATCCATCTTGGAGGGGCTAAATGAGGTCCCATGTCCACTTCGGTGCTGAGGAGTTTTTGGAGAAACACCCGCCTCAAACAGCCTTGTTGGTGTCCTTGGTGATTTTTTTTTCTTATTGCTTTGTTTATTACGTTTTACTTTTCCTTGGATACCCCTGGTTAAAAAAAACCCGACAAACATGTAATTATTACAGCTCCTTGGAAAAAAGAAAAAAAAAAGAAAAAAAATCAGTTTATCAAACTGGGAGGATCTGGTGGAGAACAAAGGCTGCAGGACAGGGGCTGCACGGTCCGGGCTGTGTCCCAGGAGTGCTCGGGTGACCTGCTCAGATGGAAAGCCCACAAGCACCTCTCTGTCCTGGGGCCCGTCGCTTCCCCGGGCAACCTTCTCCTTGGGGAGAAGGTGTGAATGGCTTCCTTGAATAAGTCACTGGATAGCTGCTTCTCGTAGGTCTCTGTCTCGCTACTCAAAAACCGGATACTCTGTTGTGACATTTCTTTTTCCTCCGATGGACTTCGGAAAAGAAAACGGCCGTGGGCAGGCCGGCGGTGCCGGTGGGAGCGGCGATGCCGGGGGTTGTGGGATGAGAGGAGAGCGAGCCCATCGAGCCCGAGCGATGGGCATCCCAGCCCGGCTGCCTCTGCTGCCTCTACCAGTTCAGATAAGGACCAGCAGTTGAAAGCTTTTCGAAGAAGCCATCACAAAAAGGGAGCTCTGGTTCCTGTTGTCCAGGCAGCCCAGGAACTGTTGAAGAGCCACTGGAAAAGCCATTGAGCTTTTGTCTAATAACTTCTGTGATAATAATTAGCTCAGCCCCGGCGGATTTTAAAGGGGCTTTCAAATTCTTGCTCAGTGGCTTGAAAGAAAAAAGGCAACTAGAGGCTCCTCTCATCTGAACATCAATGTGAATCCCACAAAATCCCATTATTCCTCCTTTAGATCAGCAGTTTGATCAGTTCAGCCTTTTTCTCTCCCCAAGGCGACAACTTTCCCCCTTTTGTGCACGTTTTCCCCCTGCAGATCCGAAGCGCCTCGCTGGGCATACGTGCGATGCCGCAGAGCCCGGTCCCTTGCGAGTGACAGCGACTCGCTGTCCCCGCCGTGCCGACAAGGGTGACAAAGATGAATGGGTGGAAGCAGAAGAGGGAAATCTGGTGGCAAGAGCACCCACTCACATCCACCGGGCTGGTCTTCTTAAGAAGAAAGAATTTGTTGTATTTCAAAGCCTGCTGATGCTCTCAGGCTTTGCTTTCAGGATGCCAGTGAAGCTTTAGCACCTGACAGAAGCCAAACTTGATGGTTTAAAACTCACATCTCCATCCAGAGATGGGTCTAGCTACAGCAGAAGGTAAAAGTCTCCTAAAAATCAATGATTTGGGTGGTTTTTTTGAGTGAGCCAACCACATAGGAGTCAAAGAAATGCTGCCACCAGCCCAGGTCTGTTAACCAGAGACCTTGCTGTGCTTTGCCTCTGCTGGAGACTGTCTACATGTCCCCCTTCCCAGGTTCATGGACATTTCGAGCAGTTCATGGACAGTTCTAACTTGTGCTCACCAGGATTAATCAGGGAGCTCTGGCCACATCACTCCTCCACCCTCGCAGCTCATGCACTGGAGAAGCCAGGTCACCGGGAGTGTCTCTACTGGGAATATGCCAAGTTGGATACATATAAGGACAGGATCTTAGAAGCAACCTGCTGCTATTTCTGAGCTCCCAGGGGACACTAAGGCACTTCTCTCAGGAAAAAAACCTGTACATCTGCAAAGACCCACAACTACCAGAAGCTCTGTGAGCACAGCCAGGTGGGAAGGGGTATTTCAGCAAGATTTGATGTAAGAGAAGGGATGGGGAAAGGAGGGTGAGGTTTAGATGGCAGATGGAGACACAACATCTAGACAACTGGCTTTCCTCCTGGCTAAGTACCAGCTGAATACATCCAGCTCATGCAGATTTTACATCAGACCCTCATTCCAGTTTGGCACAACTTTGAGCATGAATTATAGAGGCAACACAGGTGACGAAGAAGTTAGAGGAGGGGTGACACTCTGTGGGGCTTGACAGCCTTACACCGCGTGCCATGGTGCTTGGAAAGTCTTTCCAGGCTAAGAACTGGTGTTCCAGCCTCAGCCAAGCCATGGTCCTGCTTGCCAGGGAGGCTTCCCAGGTTTAATACCAATGCAAAGAACAACCAGTCTGGAGCTCAGCAATGACCCCTCCAGCAGGGAAGCCAAACCCTCCCCGGGCTGGAGCTGCTCGGGTTGCAACACCACAAGAAACGGTGACTTCAAATACAAACAGACCCCGTTTTCTTTGCAGAATTTTCTCTTTTGAGAGGACTAGAAGTGATGCTGAGCTGCAAGCAAGTTACACTAGTAAAATATACTAATAAACCGCTTTGGAGTCTCATAAACCACGTTGGGGTTTTTTTTTAATGGCAAATAATAAAGGAGTCTCATAAACTGTTGGTTTTTTTAATGGCAATTTTGAAGCGGCTGGAGCAGAGATCAGGAGTTCAGCCTCGTTCCTTGTTCTGTTTGTGGTATATTTATCTTCATGAAGAGAATGGTAGCAGGGGGATTTATTTTTCTGAATGAATGTCTCTAAGCCCCCCATACCTCCAGGGCTTATAGTAAGGTTGGATCCAATGACAGGAGAGTCAACATTATAAGCCCTTAGAGAGGGCTGAGTGCCTTGTAGATAGTCTCAAGTGGATGCGCTTTCAGCGCCCGGTTCCCCCGGCTTACATTAGTGGCTGAAGAGACTTTGTCTGTCCCCGATGCCCTCGGGTGACCCGTGACCCCTGCGACTTCGCTCCGCCGAGATCTGACGCTCGCGCGAGCCCCCGGCCGAGGAAATGGAGAGATGCATTGTGCCGCGGAGAAAGAGCAACACAAACACGGGGTGTTCTCAAAGGAAACAAAAACCCAGTGGAAGGAAAAAAAAAAAAAATAAGAAAAAAAAAAATCCCTCCCCAAACTGGCAGAGAGGCAGGGAAAAAGCGTCGGCACACGCGCTGCTGGGCAAAGCCACCCCTGAAAGCTCACTTGCTGGAGCTCCTTCTGGTGCAGGGTGTCTGTTGGCTTGAAGTGCACCTGAGGAAGCTTTTGGGGGGTGATGGGAAGTGGCTTTCGCTGGGAGTTCTGCATTTTCAAACGTGAAAAGAAAATAGGGTGTTTTGTTTTGCTTTTGGGGAGCGCTTGATGAATGTGGTGGCAGAGATGGAGAGTGGAGATTACATGCCGGATTCATCCCAAAGGAAAAAAAAAGGAGAGCTAAACCCCGCTTGTATCTCTGCAGTAAATGCTGAAACTCCATCCAGAGTTTCAAATGTCAAAAAATACCTGGAGCAGCCCAAGCCCCTGCGCCGTGGAGAACACTAAACCTTGACCTGACCCCCCCAGGGTGTGCAATCGCCCACACCTGGGTCAGATGGCTGGGCTGGCACTGTCCCTGGGGCTGGCACTGTCCCTCGGGCAGGGGCTGGTGGTGGGGGGGACAGGGTCTGTAAGTGAGCTGGATCACCACTGCTGTTGTCACCCCCAGCCAGTGCCTCACTTTGAACAGCTTCTAGTGACCAAGAGAGGCCACCCTGTCCCCAGCAGTGGCTCCCTGCGGAGAGGGGGGGCTTGTGCAAACAGCCACATCCCTCCCAGGGACCTTTGGGCTGCCTTGGGGTGTTGAGGGTGAACCACCCTGTCTGGTCCCAGACCCGTGCCTGGCTGCTGCTGTCAGGCTCAGCGAGGCCGTGACTTCTTCACACAGCCTCCGGCTACTGTACGGAGAGCCCCAAAGAGCGTGAGATCTGCCACAAATCAGATACCAGCGGCGATGGCATCGTGTTCCCGTCTCCTCTCTTGAAACCCGGGCTTCTCCCACCTGTACCTTCCATCCTCACTTGGCTTCAGGCCTTGTTGCTCCACTTGAGGCTCAGATCCCGCACTTTGCAGCAGCTCTGGGAGGGTGCAGGACATCTCCTCCCGCTTTACAGAGGTGGGGTGGGTGCAGCCACCGTACCGACCAGGACAGGGATGGGGAGGAGGTGGCAGAGCAGCATCTTCTTCGTCACCTTGGAGAAGTGGGCCATGCCCCCTCCCAGCCCACCCAGCTCATCCAAGCCTAGCCCACGCATGGGAGGATTTTCCAGATGCCAGTGTGTGTTTAAAGGTTAAAAAGATGAGTGGAAAAGCCCATGTCATGGGTGCCTGAGCTAGCAGGAGAATTCCACCGGCAAGGGGGAGCCGATTGTCCCCAGAGCGGCCGTGTGGATTTGCATCCTTAATTCCTGCTAAGCATTTTTGGAGGAGTAATCTGATAAAATCTTCAACCTGCCGATAGCAGGACCCTAATCGGGTAGCCCTGATGAAAAACCCGTGGGACTTGCAGCTCCCGAAGGCGCAGCCCCGGGACCAAGGGACCTGGTGACCTGTGGCAGGGGCCGGGTCCGTGCCCGGACCAGGAGCCGGCCCTCGCCAGGCGCTGGTGGGGAGCTGAGGACAGACCGAGGAGAAGACGACTTTTATCCCATTGTTTTTCCCTGTGATTAATCCATCTAAAGTGCCTCTCTGAGCGTAGCCAAGGGCAGTGTAAGAAAGAAGCAGTTTGAGCTTTGTGGGGCTTTTTTTTTTGGCTTTTTTTTTTTTCCTCTCCCCCTCCCTTTCCAAGTGCGCTTTACAAACATCCTCTCCGCTCGCCCCTCTGGATTTGCAAACCCGTCTCCTTCTGCCCATGGCTCCTGATGAAGTCCTTGCAGAGCTCCTTGTCCACCTCCAGTCTTTTCAGCACGTATTCAAATTAACCCTTTTGTCCCATTCACACCCCCTTTCTTTGGCGGATATTGTGGCTTTGCCAGCAGCGATCCAGCAGCGGCTATTCTCATGTAATTGCATTCTGGCCGTGCCTTGAGAAACCTGATCGAGATCGTCCCGCGAGTTTAATCCTTCCAAATTACAAAATGTTTACTATCAATCACCTTGATGCAGCTTTATTGCCTGGCCTTTCTTCAAGGAGCGAGCGGGACGGGTGTGTTGCCAGAGATGCCCCTTCACGTCTCCAGCTGATCACCTCAATGGGACCAGAGTCAAATGGTCAAGGCCATATGCGTATGAAAGCCCGGGCTGCTCTGCCAGCTATTCTCTCTAGCTCTGCATGGATTTCACACTTTCTATCCTGTTAGGATGCCTACCATTTACTTTAGCGTTGATTTTTTCCTTTTATTTCTTTTATTTATTTATTTATTTATTATTATTATTATTATTTTGGGGCCATTTCGACGTCCTGTGTCATCTGGATTTAATCTAGTTAGCAGATTTTCTGCCTAAAAATGGCATTGTTAAAAGGGAATTGTTTAAAGGGGGACGGTGAAACCCCTTGAAACCAGGGTGTCCCCCCTCCCCCCCGCAGCCAGCACCCCTCGCACATACCTCGGCCGCTGCGGCCCTTGGCTGGGTGCGAGGGGCTCGGAGGTGGCTTTGCTTTCCTGAAAGCATCCAGTGCTATTTTCCGAAGCACAAACAGATGCAAATGTCTCTGCAAACATTGCACAATGAGATGCAGGGCGAGGACAGCCTTTCAAAACTCTCTGAATAGCCCTTCAAAGCAAGTCTAATTAGGGTAAGTAGAGGTAATAGGCCCACTTGCGTTTTTTACACTCGCATTTTTTCCCCCCGTTCCAAGCCCGCAAGGCTCTTTTTCCCTTATGGATGGGGGAAGGTGGGTGGGTGGGTAGATACCCTCGTTTGTTTGCGCTAACAAATGTAGGGATGGAAAGAAGGGGGAGAGGTAGAGCGGGGAAGAGAGGGGGGAGAAAAATCAATCATTTGAAAAGTCTCCTCTGTTAGTTTTTTTTGTGTGGCTTTTCCTGGGGAGATAGATCGCGGCGGAGACAGCAGCATCCCGGCTGGGGCCGGGGTGTGGGGCAGGCACCAAAGCAGGGGCTGCAGCTCGTGTCATGTGGAACTTCAGTAAGTGAAAAAGAAAAGCAGAAGGTATGGGCTGAATACTTGGGTAAATCAGTAATAGAGCTAAAGGGCATATGCCTGTAGGGAATATGTTGGCATAAAAGAGCTTTAAGAGGGGCCATTCATCCTGACAAAGGGAGATTTGAATTGCTGCCTTCACAATAGCATGAAAGGATGGGCTTGGGGTGTTCTGAAACAAAGTGGAAATCATACTGCCCTGAACGGCTCTAATAAGCTTTTAACTATTTTACATTATGGCATTTCCTCTTTTTTTTTTTTTT